>VZTF01001321.1:2812648-2946235 GCA_013397755.1 Cnemophilus loriae
GGACGGCGGGCGGAGCGGCGAGGGTCAGCGCGGAGGGCCAGCGCCGGCAGCGAGGCCCGCCCGCGGCACAGAGCCTCGCGGCCTCAGGGCAACGGCGCTCAGGCTGCGGAAAGCAGGGGCGATGCCCACTCGTAACGCTTCTGGCCTCAGGGCGGAGAAGGGAAGCAGAGGGAGCCTGTGCTCCCGGGGCCCCACAAGCACCGGGGCTACCTCAGCTGCAAGGCTGGCTCCTCTTTTCATGTTCAGGGTGCTTTAAACAGTAATAAAAGTTACTGCACCTGTGTCGCTGAGTTTTAAGAGTTGACCAAAGTTTGCCTATTGAAACTGAACTTTCTATTGTGATTTTTCATTTACGAAAAACAAAGTGGAACTTCAGAATTAGACCAAAATAACATATTATCTTGCATATAGCTCTGTCACATATTAACTAGAAATTAATTTCTCCTTTTAGAAGGGCAGAAAATAAGCATTTTCAATTTGCCTTTATCCAGTTTGATGTAAAAGCAACTGGTAAATCCCACACCGAAGGGAGGGGTTGTTTCTGAGAAAGCAATCACTGCTTACAGTACTCATCCTATATGTATCATTACATGCTTACACAGTGACAGATTTGATTACTTTTTTACTATAAATTTTGAAGGTAACAAGATACTGTATACAAAGTGTAACCCACTAGGGCAGAGACTGGGCCTAGCATTTTTTTGGCAAGAAAACTGAAGTTAAGTAGATGTGTAAAAACTACTGGCCAAAACTCGCTATGGCTACATTCACACTTGTGTCTACGCCAATGAATTTATTTCAACTGGAGTTGACTAAAACAGTTTTAATTGGTAGTACTCAAGGAAGAAAACCAGAGAAGTCTACCAAAATTTAATAGACTCATACTAAAATTTAATAGACTATTGTAAATTACTTTTATGACAAACAACTAACATTTAAAGGACTAAAAAGTGTATATATGTAAAAAAACTCAAATAAACCACTTCAGCCAGTTTCTGCCTTCATTGAATGCAGATGCCCTTTTTTCCCCTGTAACAAACTATTGACATTTAATTCTCTTCCATTAACCTTAGAATTCTATTTCAAACTATCAGTAATTCATAACTTGAAATCAAGAAGAATCTACAAAGAAATACCAAACTGTTTCGCAGCATGGAGGTAAGAACTCTCAGTACACCTGATGTCACATCGCCTCCTCACAATACAGCTTGGAAGAGCTCCCTGTGCATCTTAACAAGAACCATGATGGGGAAATAAAAATTTTGTCTTGTGGGCTCAGAGCAAGAGGAAAATAGCAAAAGCACAAACACTGAAATCTCAAGCTACAAGCATCAATGAGCCTGTAAAATATCTTAACATCTTTGTCACCAGAATAAGTTAAATGATATGTAGTTTTTGTATCTTCATTATATAATATAATCTATCTTTTCCTCAAATATCTACCTTGAGTTCTGTAGTGTTCCACCTATACTTCCAATTTCTTTATTATTGTTACATTCACTTTGTGAAATGCTGTGATTTCATGGAACAGTTAAATAAAAATTATATTGTTGTCTAGATCACGGTCACTTAAGCATAGTGCATCCCTGGGTGACTAAATGGACCACTCATTAAATTAACATTTCAGACCGTAATTCACAGGGACTAAAGCATAATTAAGTCTCTCTCTCTCCTTCTCTCCTCCCCCCCCTTTGCTTTTCCCTTGATTTTGTAATCAAAGTGTGGTAGCAACCTGTTAATGCAAATATCCAGAGCCTTACCTGCTCCATTTCCAGCAGCATTTCAGGCATTGCCAAACCACAGAGGGAATTACCAGCCTAGGAAATCATTGCAGTTCAACTGTCCACTTGTCTCTGTCTGCAGAGCCTGCAGAGAGCACATGGACTGAGAGCAGCACTGGCTCTGCTGACCTTTGAAACCAAAACACAGATCCAAGCCCTACATCACGTGTGGCTCTGAATCCTGTAAAGCTTTTGGTCTGGTCCCAGTGGTACCATTTAAGCAGCTCAGTATGAGCTTAAATTTTTACCTCATAACAGCCAGCATGAGCAAGCACAGCCATTGTGTGTGTGAGATCCATTCAAAGCACTGGCACTGAGTCTTACACAGTTTGTCTTTTATAGCAAACAGGAGGAGGGCTCTAATTAGGTCAGGCAGGTTGAGAATTCTAAGAGCTCTTCATTTTACATTTCAAACTAAGCACAGCCCAGCTCTTGCTACAATACAGCAAGATGAATGATCAGAGAAATAAATCATGGATTTTTCAATTAAAACACGAAAAATGAGGTTCAGTCCAGAAAAAGTACCGTAAGTTAGTGTTTCCATTTTTATGTTTTCAGTTTTTGAGTTTGGTGGAACCTTCTATTAACATTCAGACAAATGCCTCTCTCCTCTACAGTTTTTTTACTCCATTTACACCTTTCAGACAAGAAAACCTTCAGTTTTTTCTCCACAAGGAGAGAACTCCAGTATAAAATACTTCTATCAACTTTTTTATCAAAATTTCTCTCAATGCTTCAGGCTGCTAAATTGAATACCAGGTGCTCTCTTAATTAAAACACCTGAAGCTAATCCTCATCCTCAATCTTCAGAGAGGATCAAGTAATCCAACAAATACACAAAGATGACATTAAGAGACAACATCTAGCAACTTCTTTCCTTGGACTTAACATGCATTTTTTGTATATAATTTCCTAGGAATTATGAAGTCTCTGTAAACTCACCATGTCAGCATAAATGGCAATAAATTCTACCAGCTAAGCTTTGGGTACTGCCTCTGCAGCACCTCTGTGCAAAATAGCTGCACAGACATACAGTAACAAAAACACAGTTCCACCTTTGACTTGAATTCAGTATTTACTTCTGTATTAAGAGAAATAAGAGAATTGCAGGTTGTATGTATTGTACAGTTCAGCTAAATAATTTCCCTAAGACTAGAGAACACATAGTTTTTGAGGCAAGATTGAACTGGGCTTTGTTACGAAGACAAGACTAGAAAAAAGAACATTAGATGAATCCCACTGTAATGTAATTTTGGGTTGTATCCGTGGTTTACAAAGGAAATGGACAAATTCTTTAATTTAAAATTTTTATTGTGCTAAAATATTCTTGATTTTAAATGCAGTTAAACAGATTCCTTTCCCCTTGCCAAAGCTGCAGTCGTACAATGCATGTGAGTACAGTGGGTGTCCTCCCACCCAAGTGAGACAAGTTCTGTTGTTATTCCCTGTCACTGTAGCACGGATCACCTACAACAGCTGGCTACAAAGATTTTGTGGCAGCTTAAGAGTCCAGTGGACACAGCATTGCTCCTAAGACACTAATCTTCGTCACAGGGCACAAATGTTTAGATAAATGCAGTCAATTTGACTTTGACCTGAAAATGCTTTTCTGAAGATCAACAGCTGCCACACCTAGCCCCAGGATCTAAATTCGCATATACTGAATACGGATACCAGAGAATATCAAAATTAAGTGTACAGTCCCATTTTCTACACTGGTTCTATAGTATGTAGGCCACATAAGTAAAAGGGTCTCTTGGCAGTATTGCTGCCATTGGTACCAAAGCAGCTATAAACAGCAAAATTTATTTAACATAGAATTGTACACATGAGATAGAAGCAAAAAAAATTAAAAATATATAAAAATCATGAAACTTACATGAAATCTGATTTCATTTGTAATCTTATTCTCCAGTGCTTATTCACCTCTTCCAAACTTAAAATGCTCTGTTCAAAACCTAACTAAGCACCTTCAGCATACCCAAAAAGTGCAACAGTGAACACTTTTCAGAGTTCATGCCTGTAATGATGTTACCAGGAGTCGGGAACATGCAGGCACCTGTTGCTTCTCAGTAAAACATAATTTTTCTAAAAATATGTAATTTTAGATCATTTCTCTGGGGCTCCTACTGATTTGTATTCTATACAGCATCCAAGTTCACCTTGAAGAAGCAGTCTGTTGAAGTCTCCTGTAGCACACAAATTTGTGGGTGATTTATTTTCTTAACACCAAGAAGACTTCAAATTTTGTTTTTATTACCTGCAATGGAAAAATGTTACTAAGTGTCAGTTTTTCACTATTGCTCCCACCATATGAAGTAATTTCTTGCCTCCTGGGGGGCAGAAGGCCCTACACAATCTCACAGGCAAGCCAGGATTTCAGACCGTGGAACAGACACTGTAACGCAACTCTCTCCCCTACCCTGCTTCCCTTGGTGTGCCTCCATGCTCTCTCCATCTTTTTCTCCACTCCACATTTATCTGCAGACCTTTTGCATCTTACCTTGACACCTGGAGTGGTGTAAGGTCCTGCCAGGTAGAAGCTAAAGAACCAGGGTGCAAAGGTCTGGCTTGTACCCCATGACCTGGGCAGGAGACACTTCCTGTCACCTCATCAGCTTTAACGTGTGAGCTCATGACAGAAGGAAAATGCCTCTGCTGTCTGACCTGGCACACCACCTCTTCCTGTCAGGCTGTAAGGACCTGGGCTGGAAAGCACAGTAGCAAACTGTACACTGGGAGTGCCCCATTGATGCAGCCCCGAACATCTGCTGTGGAACAAGAGATGCCATTCACCTCCCCCAGATGCAGCAAACTATGCAAGACTGTCATACCTTCTTTGGTTAAGCTTAAGAGGTACAAAGGCTACATCAATATCAAACTTACCTTCTTTTAAAGGTGTTTTTGGAGGAATATTTTCCTTGCTATCATGCTGGAAAGCTTTGGAAGGATCAAAACGCTTAATGCCCTGTACTGCACACAGCTGCTCCTGAAGATGTCTGTTGGTTTGCTTTTCCTTGGCTAGCAATGCACGCAGTTTTGAGACATCCTAGAGAAAACAATACTTGGAAGTTAGATGAAGAACAGGAGAAGAGCCTGCTTCACCATTTACTGAGGGAGCCATTTTGCCTAATGCTAAACATACAGACAATTATTGGTGGCATTAAAACCCAACCCAAACATACAGGTATAGAGAAACCAGCAGCATGTACAGGCAGTGTGTAACACCACTAAGCAGTATGGCAGCCCGAAACTTTCAGCAGATAGTTTATTGAGTCTAGGATCCCAAAAAAAAGTAAGAAAAGCCAACCAAGCTAAGAGTAGAGGTACTTATTTGTACTGCTGATCCCTCTGTATCTTGTAAATTCAGTCAAAAATAAAACATGGCATTTCTGGAGGCTGGAGGTTTATTGTAATCTGCTTCATGCAGGGAATTTAAGAAGCACAGAAATAAGTAGCTTGCGGGATTAGTCTATGAATATTTAGAGCAACAAACAAAGGCACCAAGCACTTTAGTAGCTTGCAGATTTCTAATTTTTCATTTCACAAACCTGCTTCAGGTGGGCATTGTCTTCCTTCAACTTCATAACATGCTTGATTTTTTGCTTCATGTTCTGGTGGCCAAGTAGTTTAGCATATGCATCACTCAGTTTATTCAGTTCTTCTTGGGCTGCCCCATGCTCCTCCAGGAGCGCATTCTTCTCTGCTTCAAAGGCATCTAGTTGTTGCTGAAATACATTTGAATGTCTTAGAAATCTTTCAACTAAGCATAGCTTTTTGCTGAACTGAAGTCTACCAAGGAAGATTAGTTTGGTAAGGGGAATAGCTGGCTCATTGGATAGTAACCACTGCAGAATAAATACCTTAGAACAGGAAGTCGCATATTTACTTCTCAAGAGTAGAACTTGAGCCAACTGCAAAAGTCTTATGTCAACAGATACTAACAAGCACCTACTTCACAACACACCTGAAAAGGCTTAACTTTGTTATGTAAATCTTCATACAGTTTACGCCAGGTCTTGATCTCTTTCTTTAAGCTAGAGGTCACATCTTCACTTACGGTTTTCCTAAAAAGCAAGAAGTGGAGTTTTATTATGTTCCTTGTTAGCTCTCGGCACTTCTTCCCAATAAAACTTGGATGTGCCATAATATGCAGTTTTAGTTTGAGAAAGTCACCTTGATCTTTCTGCTTCGAGTTCTCTTTTCAGATCTTCAGTTTGCTCCTCAAGTTTTTCCTGAAGTTTAGTCATTTGTGCAAGGCAAGACTCCTTTGTTCTCTCTGTTTCTGCTTCTTTTAGTGCAAGTTTGGTCTGGACTTCTAAAAGCATCCTGAGGAAAATACCATAATTTCTTAATGAGCCCTTGATTTTTATTTTTTTTTCCACTAAACTAAATCTAAAACCCACAAGTAACCATGGTTGAAAAGCTGTTAGTAGATGTGAAATAAAGGTTTGCACAAATAGTGCCACAAAGAAAACAGCAGTACAGAAGGCAATTAACTTTAAGGTGAACAACATTTTTAACTTTTCCTGGAAGGATGCAAGCAGTCCTTTTGAAGCAAAGAAGGATCAGGTTGCTCATTTAAGGCTGTTCAATGCCAGCATGTTTTAGCAGGGACAGTTTAGGAGTTAGGCTTTACATGCAGAGATTTGCTCCAGCAGGAACTAATCAAGACTGTTCAGCTGGATGTATGTAAGATTTCAAAAACCCTACATCTAAAAGCATTGACCCCTCTTCAGCCCCAGTTGTTTGTTCCATCCCTTCCCTGCCACCTCAACCTGGAAATACCTCTTCAGTTTTTCTTTTACCAGCTCTAATGGAAACTGGAGACATGAAGCAGGTGGGAGGAAAGAAAGTGCAGCATCTTAACCAGCATGGAACCATAGAGAACATGGACCACTAAACTGCTGTTAGACAGTCAGAAGCATATCCTCAGCTACTAGCCTAACACAACTTCTTGGGAGTTATTTCTCATCAGCTGCATTGTGGTGCCTCATATTAGGCAGAGAGAGGACCTAAGTTTACATCACTACAGTGTGGCAATTCATGGATGATTAATTGGCATCTGCTTGTGAGCGGAATTTGAGGTGACATCATTCAGACTGGAGTGGCAAAGAGTGAGTTCTGCATTAAGTATTTGCTTGTCTCCCCTGGGGATCTTATTTGCAGAGCAGTCACTGTAACTGATATTTCTGAAACAGACAATATTCCAACATATTTCATTCAAGTATTTTCCTTTTCCTCTATGTTCCACGTATAGACAAAAGTCAAAATAACTGATTGGACAGACCAGTTTCCTAATGCATATAAACTTAATAAATTATGTCTACCAGTATTTTCAACCTTCTACACTGGGAAAAGCAAGAAACTCAGCTTACACCAAATACTGGTCTGATCTTGTAGAGCATGACAAGTTCTAGTTAGAGCACGAAATTCTAGTTCAAAAGGCAAGCCTTAGTTTGCATTCCTTAGCTTAAGGAAAAGTCTGTCTGTGTAATACCTTGCACATTCTTCATTTGCTTTGTTTTTGGCGTATTCTGCTTCTTGAAGCAACTGCAGATTCTCTTGGCCTACTTTTCTTAGGTTGGCAACTTCTTCTTGCAGAGAGGTATTCTTCAGTTTAAAATTGCAAATTTCTTCAGCTGATGTTTTCTTGTAGCTGGTATTACGGCACAAATGAGAAAAATCTTGTTACTTCAGGCAAAATACAGATTGATGTGTTCACACCTAACAAGAGCAATACAAGCTTGTGCTAGCAAGTATCAAAAACTTTATAATCTGAAGATACAGCAGTGTACAGGCACTGATGAATCGAAAGGTAAGAAACAAACCACAACACAGTTCCAATAAAGCCATAAGCAGTAACACTACAACAAATTCTGTGATACAGATATTACCACATTTTTGTAGGTATTTTAAAACACGAGAGACCTACTCTACCTGAAGCTTATTTTAAACAGCAAAACACCTACTGTCTGTAGTTGGCATTGGCAAATATCCCACAGGATTCTTCACGGGTGACATGCATATCTAGTAATAACAGTATCACTTTTTACATACTTTAACAACCTGAATATTTTAAGGTAAAAGGCTTGCAATAACTGTAGGAAACTACTCTTAATTCAGGGTAAATTTTGAGTCTAAACAAGTCTTTTTGCAAGACATTTCAGTGCCAAGAACACCATCACTAGTCACAAATCTCATTGTGATTCAAGAGCACTTGGCTCCTCCAACTGGTTACATTTTAGAAGAAATATCCACGTTCCTGAACTAGATAGTGACACTATGTCACTATGCTTCCCTAGTACTCAAGAAATAAATTCTTAATGCCATCAAATACCATCACAAAATCCTCTGCTCTAAT
Source organism: Cnemophilus loriae (assembly GCA_013397755.1). Taxonomy (NCBI): domain Eukaryota; kingdom Metazoa; phylum Chordata; class Aves; order Passeriformes; family Corvidae; genus Cnemophilus; species Cnemophilus loriae. The sequence goes on from VZTF01001321.1 coordinate 2,820,794, forward strand.
GCCATGCCAGCACTGACATACGGTGTGAAGTACCAAGGCACATAAATGAACAGTACCTTTTATTGTCATCTTAGAGATAATCTCTGTCCTATACATTAATAAAACTTAAATACCTTTCAAAGTCAGCAACAGTCTGTCCAAGTTTCTGCAGTGTATTGCTGTGCTCTTCTTGGATTTGCAATACAGTGCTGCTATGCATTGCCTTGATTTGCTCCAACTCTGCATTCTTCCTGAAATAAAAATTCAGCATTGCACGCTGGAGAGAAGTGTCTGAACACATCACCAAATGCTGCCATCAGTTACGGAAAGCTTGAAGCAGCAGCAATAAATTACTTGTGACGAACTAGTAACTTCTCACATACTAAAGCACAATCTTCACAATAGGTATTACTAAGGATTTCCCCATCCCCTTATTTGCCAGAGGAGCTATAGGAATAGACTGAAGACCTAATAGTAAACTTAAACAAGAAACAACTGGCTTGAAAATCTTTTTGTCATTACCTTCTCCAGGACAGAAACAGCCAGTACAACATGCACATAGCTTACCCAGCACAGCAAGGTCAGAGCTCTACAATACCAGCCTTTCAAGCAAATCCCAACTGGCTTTTTTTTGTTTTAAATTACAACAATGTGAAACTGACTCAAGTTACTATTGATACTGACTCAAGTTAGTACTGCTAGTGATTAGATCTCATCATTATCAGTAATCAACAATCAGCAAGAAATAACTTCAGATCTGCTCAGGTCTCTAAAACCTGAATTGGGCTCAGAAGCTCTGTTTACACTACTGATTTAATATTTTTCCTGTCAAAGCTTTAGAATCAGAAAGTTTCTTTCACAAACCCTTTCAACTTTTCTTCCATCTGTGCGAGTTCAAGACCTTGAGATTTGATTTCTTGTTCCAATCGCTTCACCAACTTTTCAGCTTTCTTCTCCTTTGCATGCAATTTATTGAGCTCCTTCATGGTATCATTCAGCTCTTCTTCCAGAAGATGTCTCTCACTTGTTACTTCATCTTCAAACTCTAGTAACTTCTGCTGCATTGATGCAGATGACTCCTGCATGCCAGAGTACCACAGATTTTAAAACTACCAGTACTTTCTGGGTAGCAAAGAGCTAATTTGCAGTGTTTAAACTTCAAATCTATGGGAAGAACCAAAACCTCCATCCCACCAGCAATAATTCTTAGACCTAGTAGACCACACAAGTTTGTGCAGGCCAGTACCCACTTTGCTATATTAATAATAACCTAATCTGTGGAATGCACATCTCATGCATAACCCAAACAAGAATTTTTAGTGCAAATCCTCAGGATTACAATCTATATAGACTAATTTATAGCCTGTATTTACCTTCTCTTGCTGCAGCTGAAAGATGAGCTCCTCATGTTTCTGAAGCAGGTTTTGGTGTTCTTGTTCCACTGAATCAACTTTTTTTTTCAGGTCTTCTATTTCAGCACTCATACTCAGGAACTGTCCTTTGGTCTCAGACAACTCTTTCTCTGCACAGAGAAATTGTCAATATAACACAAATTCCCTTCTCTATCTTCAAATAACTACAATATGTATTATTCATAATACTTCTATTCCATCTTTAGTTTGTTTGTTTTTTCCTTGCCTAACTACCAAAACCACAGGAAGAAAACCCCCCACAAAACAAACCCATACCTTAAACCCATCTGGAAACTCCTCAAAATTGGCTCGAGGTATACACTTTAAAATAATTTTAACAGCAGGAGTGTTTGGACCAAGCAATTAGCCTTCACCAGAAGACCAGTATGGCTGGGGAAAACAACTACATGAGATCCCTAAAGCTTCTTCCACAAACTAGCACACACAAAGCAGCTGGTACAGAAAACTGAGTACGTGTCTCAGATTGCAGAGTTGCTGGTGTTGGGAGAGAAGGGGTAAGGAGATGAAGACAGATCCTTGCCACATTCCCAACACCTCAATGAACCTGTGTACAAGCTGCTAGCAGTGAATTCACACAATATTATAATGCTTCTCAATGAAGAGTAAGGAACAAGAACTTCTCAGTGTTCATATTTCAGATTAAAGCCACTCCTACAATTTTCATTGTATACCATCTACCCAAGTTACCCTCCATGGAAACACCACTTCAGACTTAACAGATGCCAGATGTGAGGGGATTGCCCTCTTGTTAAAAACATGCCTTGGTGTTTCTAGCTGGAGCTCGGAGACTTGACTTCTCATTTGGAACAAACCAGTCTAAATTGACATTTTAGAAAAAACCCATTTGAGATGCTTTAAGACACGTGAGTGATCCCACATATGGAACAGTGCACAAGAACTAACAATTACCTTTCTCTTGTTGAAGCAATTGACACCTCTCATTAAGTTCTTTCATTAGTTTACATGATTCTTCCTCTTTTGTTTTGAGGGTATTCTTCAGGATCTCAATATCTTGGTCTTTCTTACTCAGTGTCTCCTCCATCTGGGTGACTTCTAGTTTGTATTTCTCAGCTGTTTCTGCAACACTACTGTACAAAAAAAATTCAGGCACTTGTTACCACTAAATTTTGTTTGTAAGCTTACACATCAACACAAAGGAAAATGCTTGGGACTGTTGGTTTCCAAGAGGAAAACTGCCTTCTTGAGAACAATTTGTTGTCACCTGAGCTCTGTGATATATTCCAGGAGTTTTTCAGTGTCAGACTTTTCTTCAACTTTCTCTCTCTCAGTAGCAGACCTAAAACCAGACAGTTTTTTATGACAGATGTATTTAAACAAATTCAGAGTTAAGTAGTAACACATACTTTTCATCTCCCAGTTTGGCTGAAAAACTGATGTTGGCTCTAAGAGGTGATTCTACCCTCTTTTCATACCTGCTCCAGATATACTTCTCATTTGTAGTAAAGGTGCTAAGCCACATTTTGCCACAAGCAATAAGCCTCAAACGTAATAATGCATTAACATAATGCAGCTTTTGTAGCAAATTAAATATTTAATAAGGAGGGAGTATCTCCTCCCTTTGTGACCTGCACTACCTGCATTATTATCTTTGGGTATTTTAACAGCCAAGTTCGTGCTGCAGTGCCAATTGTGCCAGCCGGACATTAAACATAACTTAGAAGTTCATCCTTCCTAGGTCGCTATCCTCAGCAATAGGCTGCACGTTAGTGCACTGTTCCTGTGCAGCACATGACATTTTTGGGGCAGAATAGATAGTGAGTTCTAACTCAGCACTCTTTGTCTACATAGAGCTGCTGAAGCCAAGAGACTCTGCAGTTGCCTTTCTTCAGAGCACGTGTCTACATCAAAGCAGCTCTGAAGGCACCACAATGGCTCTTCAATGCACTTCTCTGGAGAACATGAATGTGTTCATCAAATCCATGCCAAATGCCTGCCTGCTGAATTAGGATTTCAGCTCCTGCTCTAATGCTTTTCTGTTCTTGCTTATTCCTAACTTAGTAGTCTAAAGGGCCAGAAATATCCTATCCATACAAATGTCCTCCTCCAACCTGAACAATTCTTTTCTAAAGAGGTATGTCTTCCCTCCCCACCCCATACCCAAGAAAACCCCACCCATACTACACTGGAAGACAAAGGGTTGACATGATACAGTTTGTCTTTTGGAAAAAGGTTAGATACACTAGAGAAACAATGTTTCTAATGGTTGTTTTATCAAACCACAGCAGTTGTCAGTACTTCATTCCATCATATTTATTCCAGATTACAGACACTGATAATGTCTGTTTCTTCTCAGTAGGGAGACAGCCTCTACTTTGGTTACTACAAAGGATAAGCATGGAAACACAGCTAGGTCATATCATCTCATCTAATTCCCTTCCTAGCACTTACAGCTTTTCTTGTAACTGTGCTACTTTTCCTTTTGAATGCTCTAGATTCCTTTGCACTTCTTGCAGCTTCATTTCCATGTCTTCCTGCTTTGCCAGCACAGTCTTAAAAAAACCAAAAAATCAAAACACACATATTAACATTAAAATGAGATTTACTAAAAAAAGGCATTGTGGAAGAGACAGTGGTAAACTGAAATTTAATTCCTCACTACGGTTTAATGATAGCACCTGCTACTATGCTAAATGTGATTGCAAGTATCCCTCTGTAAAGATATCAGCCACTTGTTAAACAACCACCACCACCACGAGCTTCAAACTATACTGAGGATCACTGGTTTTGTTCCTAAGCAGCTCAGAATTACTGTCCTGTCCAAACGGTCATACCTTTTCCTTAGCATCCCTCATGTTTCTGAGCTTCATCAACTCCATGCATAGGCTGCTCATTTTCTTCTGCACATTATCTTCAGACAGCTTGTTAGAAAAGAAGATAAAACCACTAAGCATAATTCCTTTGTACGAACTGCTGTTCACACAACTCTTTCCAAGTGTTCCCCTCCCGCTCTGTGTTTAGACGGAAGGGCACAAGATCCCAAACCAGACATGCTCTACGTCAAAACAGATGCTGATCAGCAACTAAAGCTTCCTCTTGCACAGGAAGCTCAGTAACAGCAAAGGCAAAGCAGAGATGCACTTATTTGTTTGAATACCTTTGACTTTAGTAGTTCATTGCTTCTTGTTAGCTCCAGAAGCTGTTTTTTCAGGCATGCAACATTTGCCAAAAGAGAGGTTTTCTCCTGGACTGCAGCACTCAGCTTTGCTTCAATCTTAACAAAATCTTCATCCAGAGCCTGAAGTTTTTTATCCTGCTCTCCACGTTCTCTCACTAACACACGAATCTAAAACATGAGGTATTTTCTTTATTTCCTACTATCTTTAGTTTAGCCTCTCCAAGTAAACCAAAGACATAAGTATCCAAAATGTATTTACTTTCATTCAGAATATGTATCTGCAACTCTCATTCACAGGAAGGAAATAACAGAATCACCGCAATTCTCTGTTATTACACACCATAGAATAGCAACATTTCATCTGGCTTATTTTATGCTACTGAGCCAGTACAACGTGTTAAAATTATAATAGTCTTAGCTTTAATATGCAACAGAAGCCAACTCTCCTTCTTGGCTGTGACAGACAAAAAGGCAGAATGTGACATGAGACACAAGGCACCAATTATCACACAGAAGTGTACTGATATAGTTTAGGGTGCCTCTTAAGCATTAAAAATATGACAATTAGTGAGCAAAAAATTTCAGCTAGCAATTGTTCAATAAAACAGAACCTTTTTGGGGCAGCCAACAGAGGACTTAGTTCTGTTTTTGAAAAGACTGACAGTTCACAATCAACAGGAATTAATGCAATTCCATTAGCTTTGTACATCCATTATATCTGATAATCTCTTTTGCACAGAGCTGTTTGTAAACTAGTTGTATGCTGTATGATGCAAAAGAAGCCAATTCTACCAGCTTGTATTTTTTATTATTGTAAGTGGGAGACATGACAGGATTTCACTCACATAATGTATTCATACCTCTTTCTCCAGTGCCTTCTGTTTCTTTTTCTCTTTCATAAGCATAAGATCTTTTTTAGTCTTCACAATCCCACTAGCCGGCTTTAGAAAAGAGATGTGTTAGAAATCTCTAGCTTCATAGTAGGTGAACACAATTAAATACAAGAGTGGGTGCTTCATATAGACAATACTACAAAGGTATACACCAAATAAAGACCAAACCTTTGTCTCTCCCAGACAGGGCAGAAAATTACCAGGTTAGGATGGGATTTACCTTTATACTTTCTCATCAGCATGACTCTGAAGGGAGCTCATAACCACAAGGACATTAACAAAGTTGGAGACTTTAGCACCCCCTAAGCTTCATAAAAACATTTTAATATCTTCACCTCAGGTTTGTTTGCAGAATTTCAGTCTACATCATCAATACTCATGAACCTAATTAGTAACTCAGGGCTATCATTTTTCCCCTTGTTAAGATATGAATCTTGAAGTCCATATCCTTGCATAGGACATTGAGAACCTGTACATGCAGTACCATCCCCTCCCTGTTTCTTTAACCACCAGGTTTCCACTCTACCTTGCCCAGCCCATGAAAGCAGGAACCAAAACACTATCTCCTTAAAAAAGGGGCCACACCATAATTACACGGTGAGCAACAGGAAAAGAAATCCCAACAGTGTAGCACCAAATATAACAAGCTGCTCTGTAGTCCCAAGTTAATTATCACATGATGCAGCACAGGATGCAGCAATTTCATTTTTCCTGCTTAGTTACTAAGGAACACAGACACAACCATATGTTCTATAGTTCACTTGGGTAGGTTAATGACAATTGTATGAAGAGGCTGTATTGTTCAAGCAGTCAGAGAGATTTAGCTGAAATTTAACAGTGCTGCAGACACCACAGCAGTGTCCTACCGTTGATCCAAGAGATGTGAGCCTCCTTACAGTTACTGGGGTGGGTGCACTCTTCTCACTGCTCAGATTTGTCTCACCTGCAGAAGGATGCAGAAGAGAATGGTGAAGGAAGAGGGTGTGCATGCACACAGGGAGGGAAATGTGAGGGAAACCAAACTACACAAGGTTAGTTGACTGTGTACAAAAGACAACATTCCACCTGGTTGTTAGACTATCAACGTCACAACCCAATACCAGCTGTTTTTTTACTGCAATCAACCAGTTCAATATTAGCCATCTGGGCACTTGACAAAGTCTAGAGAGAGACTAACAGGTGACAGACACAGTTGTGATATTTCCACTTCTGCCAAGTTTCCCTGCCATGATCCAGATCCATAATGTCATTTTTGAACTGAGGGATACTTTAGACATTAAAAATGCCTGAAAATATCTCTAGACCCAAGGTTAATAAGTAGTTTATTCGACCTCCAGAGGCCCCCCTAATTAGTAGAAATCACATATAAAGCTATTTATCGAAGATACCAATAGATGTTTTTACAGCTGTTCCTTTGAGCTGGAAGGTAGGCAGTGAGTCTCCGCAACAGAAACCAATTTCTGAACAGCAGAGCAGTAACAGCACTAACAATTGTACCATCTAAAAGTATCTTATCATTGTGTTCTGTACAATTTTTACTTACTCTTCTGTTTCCTAACCCCTTGGCATGCTTCAGAGGACAGCAAACTTCTCACTCCATCTGATGGCTTAACGTTACGGGATCCTTGCAGGGGAGTACGTGCTAGAAATGAGATTTACAGAACAGCAAAGAACAATGAAGGTAAATGACAGGGTTTTCAGCTTCGATGAGGTGAGGCTGATAACACATCTAGGGTAAATCTACAGCCAAAATCTCACTGTGAGAGACTCGTACACCAAAAAACGCTCTCGCTAGCAGTGCCTCAGCCGTGACAAGCCCTGCACGTTCCTTTTACAGCGCTGTACTACGGAACCAGAGGCCAGCAAGGCTTGGCACCACTTTAGTTACTACGTACATTATACACGTTCAGTACTGTATTTGGCATGCCAGGGCTAGACACGAAGTCGGGACCTTCAGCCTTAGAAGGGGACCCCTGCGAGAGCTCAGAGGGTCCTCAGTCACCGCGCTACGGGCTAGTCCTCACAGGAACGGGCACACTGAGGCCGGTCCCCGGTCCCTCGGGCACCGACGAAGGGCTCGCCCTCGCCCCCTCTGTCCCCTCTCCTCACGTACCAGCGCTCCCATCGCGGTGGAGGTGGCGGCGGAGCGGCGCGCGCGCAGCGGCCATGACGGCGCCGAGACCCCACAGCCGCGGCGTTCAAAGGGCACAACGGCCGCCNGCGGGGCGGGCCGGGCCGGGCCGGGTAGCCGGGCAGCGAGGCCGGGATCGCAGCGCGGTTCGGTGCTGTGCGGTTCGGTGCGGATCGCGGAGAGGAGCGCTGCCGCCGTGCCCATGTCGGCTCCGTTCGAGGAGCGGAGCGGGGTGGTGCCCTGCGGGACGCCCTGGGGCCGCTGGTACCAGACGCTAGAGGAGGTGTTCATCGAGGTGCGCGTCCCGCCGGGCACCCGCGCCAAGGACGTGCGCTGCAGCCTGCGGAGCCGGGACATCGCGCTGGCCGTGCGCGGGCAGGAGCTGCTGCAGGTACCGCGGGCAGCCCGGGGGGAACGGGCCGGCGGCCGCGCCCGACGCGGAGGCCGCGGGGCGCCGGAGGGTCACGGGCTCAGTTGGGTTATAAAATATCTCTGAGATCATCGAGTCCAGCCTATGACCGACCACTGTGTCGACCGACCGTGGGCTTTCCTTAAACATTTCCAGGGACTGTGACTCTGCCACCTCCCTGGGCGGCCCGATCCAGTGTCTACTCACACTTTCTGTGAAATTTCTTCCTGACGTCCAACCCAGCCCTGCCCTGGCACAGCTTAGACTGTGTCCTCGTGTGCTGTCATTAGTCGCCTGGGAGGAGGTTTGCACACCTGTGCCCTGTGGTGCCTCTCTGTACTTTATCCCAGGTTTGATACATTAAAAATGACATTCATTGGAAACAGATTCGTTCACTTGCACGAGGTTTAACAGATGGTGCCTGTACTTCAGTACATGAAAAGAGAGCTGGAGAGGGGCTTCTTACAAGGCCACGTAGTGATGGGACAAGGAGGAAGGGCTTTAAACTGTCAGAAGACAGTGTTATATTGGATATTAAGAAGAAATTCTTTCCTGTGAGGGTGAGGAGGCCCTGGCACAGGTTGCCCTGAGGAGCTGTGGCTGCCCCAGCTCTGGAAGTGTTCAAGGCCAGGTTGGACGGGGCTTGGAGCAACCTGGAAGGTGTCCCGGCCCATGGCAGGGAGCTGGAATGAGATGAACTTTAAGGTCCTTTCCAACCCAAACCATTCTGTGATTCTATGAAAAATAAAGATACAAATTCACATGAATTTTAACGTGAATGTGGACAGCATTTCAGTGCACAGCTTCAGTTGCTCCAGAAAGCCCAAAAAATCCCCAAAAAACAACCTAAAGCCAGATTTACTTTCACATTTATAATGAACTGTTAATACTGCCTGTACCCTGCACCAGAGCTAGATGTTACTCCTGGCAAAAACACTTGGATTTTCATGACGAGATTATTAAAAATGGCATTACCTGCTGAGAAACACAAGCCTTTTCAATGACTCCAGATACTGAAACAATGAAGGTATTAAATGCTTCATTTAAAAAAAAAAATTGTGTAACAAGCAATAATTCTTTGACAGGCTACCTGCAAGTCTGTATTTGTAGGGCCAGATCACCCTATTGATTTTCAGCAGAATGCAAGGTGGTTAAGTTGAGAGTGAAACTTCATAACACCATGTGAACCGGATGCTGAAGAGGTTTTACTGATTTGTAATATTGTACCTGTCTTTTGCAGGGTAAACTTTTTGACTCTACAGTAACTGATGAAGGAACGTGGACCTTAGGTAATAACCTACATCTGAAGTGACATTATAAAGGCAGTAAAACTTCCCAATAGACACTGCAGAATAGTTTACCCCCTCTTCATTAATGGGAAAGGTTACTTTCTTCCCATAGCTTTGTAAAAAGGCAATCATTATTGCTGGATTAAGGAACTGAGCTATTACAAAAGCACTTGAGACTAAGGTTAATGAGAAAATGCCACATCCTAGAAAGTCATAGTCAATGGCTTACAAACATTTCCATATAGTGAGAACTTTTCTGCAAACCTTCATTTAAAGGTAAACAGTTATGGTACAGTTGTGTGGTCTATGACTCTCCGTAATTACTACTTTTTATGCATTACATTTTTCGAATGAGTGACAAAATCTACAATCCAAGAGAATTAGAAAGAAATTTAAAAATCACACTAAGGTTCCTACATCTAATGAGAGAAAAAAGCATATCTGGCCATTATATCATAAATACTGTAAAGTGTTCAGAATATTTTGGGGTTTGGCAATCATACTTGTGGACTGTGACTCTCAGTGTTTTTCTATGAAGGATTTTCTCTTCCGTTCAATATTTATTTTAAATATTGATTGATAATTTAGTAATTTAAGCATGAAAATTAGAAGTGTTAATACACATTGTGAAGCGAAGCCCGGTCTTTTTCAGTATGTGAATAATCTTCAAAATACACTTCTGATGCTGTACTTACTCACTTCAGTAGAACTAAACACCCTGCACATTTTCTTTGAAACATGCTTCCAATATATTCTCTATGGCCATACACACTGTGTTTAAATAATCATCCATTCATATGTTGCTAAAACTTAGTTCTGGCTTTTGTTGGTAATAACTCTCTGTAAAGCCTGACCTCAAATTTTTCATTCTTGCCTTAGCAGAGTTGTCTATATTAATAGATTAAATCTTTGTTGTGAACATCTCCAAGAAGTTACTTTATATTTCCAATAGAAGTACTTATGAACTGTGTTTTAATCCCTTAAAACAGCTTCAGCATTTGACAGGCCAGAAGGGGAGAGATGACAGTACAGGCTATCTTTGCTTCAGCCTTTTTTTTCTTGTTAATGTTTATTTATCAAGAACCAGGTTGGCACTGGCATTAAGAATTTAAATTTCTTCACATCTTGTGCTTGTTAATGGTGAATTCACCAAACCAAGAACCAGCATGCAGGACTGAGTTTAAAGGTTGCTCTGTATGTTTTCATTCAACAGAAGACAGGCAGCTGATACGAATTGTTCTAATGAAGACAAATAGAGATGCTGGAAATTGTTGGACATCTCTGTTAGAAAATGAGTATGCTGCTGATCCTTGGGTACAGGACCAGATGCAAAGGAAACTTACACTGGAGCGATTCCAAAGAGAAGTAAGTCAAAGGACCATAATTACTCCTTACATTTTTTGTTAGCACACAGAGGTTATGGCCAAGAAAGCTGAGCAAGTGCCATGGAAATACATGCTTTAGTTCAGTATCTATAAAATGCTTACAAGGTTTTATCACTGTGCTTTGAAGAGATTATTCTGTCTGCAGGGTTTGGGAAAAGTTCAGGTGAGTTTAGAGTTGCTATTGCTGTTTTACTAATTGCATCTGCTTAACAACTTTTCATTTGTTAGGCTACACACAACTTCTATTATTATCTAGAATTATGACAGCCATATTTAGAATAAAGTTCGAACATCAAACTCTACTGGATATGCTTGTTTATAACGTAAGATGGAGTGGAATAGTTAGCTGGAAAAGATGTTCCTTGTGCTTTTACTAAAATTGCTTAAATTGTTTTGCTATACCTTTAGCACACAACTATTCCTGTACATGTCTGCAGAGGTGTAGAATTACAGCATTATACTTACCAGCTGAATCAGCAGGCTATGTACTGCAGCAGAGAAGAGCAGTTTTATGAACCTTGTTATCCATCAGGGCATGTACTTAGATTTTCAAAAGGCAATTTCAAAGGACAACAAAAACCAGATCTCTTTCTTAAACTTTCCTTAATATTTCTTTTCTGGGAGATCTGACTGCTTGCCAAGTCAAGAACAGCATTACAAAGTCACTTCAGCAGTAGGCAACCAAACTATGACAATTCAGAGTTTGCTGATGCATTTTCCAAGAATTTCAGTGCTGTGATAAATGTATGACAAGTTGATTGTTATAAGTTATTGTTACAATGGCAGAATGTTAACAAAAAGCATTTTAGGGTTTTTGTTTGTGGGTTGTCTGGGATTTTTTAAAGCATTTTTATATGAAATAATTTATTTACTAAACAGTTTTTAATTTTACCTCCATCAGAACCCTGGATTTGACTTCAGTGGGGCAGAAATTTCTGGAAACTACAGCAAAGGAGGACCAGACTTTTCTAGTCTTGAAAAATAAACTTTTTGTATGTGATCCTTTAGACAAATTACATGTTACAGTTAAGGACTGGAATCATGTAACTGTTGAAGATGTCAGTGATCTCTTCAATGGATTGTTGTCAAAATTACTTCAGTGAAGAGAAAGATGATCTTTTCCAGCAGAATGAAGACAAAATGTTACCAGCTGACTTATAACCTGTGATAACTTTATAATACTGAGGCACAAACTATAGAGAAAGGTGTACATAAAGTAACATCTTTACGAAGAATGTTTGGTTTGGGTGTTTCTTTTTAGAAACACGATAGTAAATGAATCCATTATAAATCTACCACTTGTCTTTATGCAAGGATATCTTATTCTTGCTTATCTACACTTGGGAAGGGATCTCCCCATGCACCAGGCTGGAGCCGATCTGCTGGAGAGCTCTATGGAGAAGAACCTTGAGGTCCTGGTGGACAATGTGCTGTCCCTGAGCCAGCAGTGCCCTGGGGGACAAGAAGGCCAATGGTATCCTGGGGTGAATCAGGAGGAACATTGCCAGAAAGTCAGGGAGGGAATCCTGCCCCTCTGCTCAGTCCTGGGGAGGCCAAATCTGGAGTGCTGTGTCCAGTTGGGCTCCTCAGGACAGAAGGGACATGGAGCTCCTGGTGAGTCCAGCAGAGGCTGTGGAAGGGACTGGAGGATATTGCTACAAGGAAAGGCTTTGGGAGCTGGGGCTGTTCGGCCTCCAGACAAGACACAGCAGAGAGGGGACCTCATCCCTGTCTGTCCCTGTCTGCAGGGAGGGCTCAGAGCAGGGACCAGACTCTGCTCCGTGGTGCCCAGCAACAGGACAAGAGGCAACGGGCACAAACTGATGCCCAGGAAGTTCCACCTTGATGTGAGAAAGAAGTTCTTCACTGTGCAGTGACTGTGCACAGGAACAGGTTTCCCAGAGATGGTTTGGAGTCTGCCTTACTGGAGTTAATCAAGAACTGTCTGGATGAAATCCTGTGCCATGTGCTCTGGGATGACCCTGCTTGAGCAGGGAGGTGGGACCAGCTGATCCCACCCATGGTCCCTTCCAGCCTGACTCGTTCTGTGATTCACTGTTGAACAACAGATATTTTAAGATATTTAACATTTTCTCATGTGGTTGTCTAGCTGCTCCCATGCAGCCTCAACCTCTTATAAAAATAAATTGGAAAAAAAAAATCTCCATTATGTCTTACCTCCTGCCTGTCTTACTTCCAGGTACCGTTCAGGTATAAGTCGCGTTTATAGGCTTCCCGGCTTCCTACTAAGATGTTTCATAACGAACAAGAAAAAAGCTACTTAGTTAAGCACATTTCAATGTTTAATTTAAAGGTACATATCTTAATATTGAGACAGGACAATTAGAATTGCACATTGCATCCTCTCCCAGTAGGCTGACCACACCTTTGAATCACTTTGCACAGGTCAGCACAATGCCCAGGCAGCACTGGCAGGTGTGATACCCAGTTACACGTTTTGCAGTGCAATCACTCCCAGGAGCTCATGAGAAGATACGATTTGTCCAGTAGAGAGCTTTGGTATGGAGTCTTATGTGAAAGCTTTAACTAGTTTGAGATCTGCAAAGAATGGTTTCCACCTCAGCTGGTACCATTACAGGGAAGGGTTGGCTGGCTAACACCTCATCCCACGCTCTGATCTCTTCTCCACTCTATCAGTCCCTGTGACTATCAGGTTTAACAGCCTGTTGCAAACAGCCTCTGTCCCACAGTGATACAGAATTCAAGAGGACATTAGCAACACTCTCTCAGAACCTCTTTTCATCTAACATACAATAATACATTCTTATTATTCACTTCCTTGTCAGCACTAGAAGCATGCTATGCCTCAAATACTGAGCTGGTCTTCAGAACAAACAGTTGTGCTTCACAAAGCTTACCATTAAAGAGATCAGAGTTGAAGCAATCTTCAATGTTTCTCAACTGGATTGCTCCTACACACAGGCCAAGATGGGGAACTAGCCCTGCTCCCACTGTACCTGTAACAATGTGCCTGTTCAGCATCAGCATTTACCTCTAGTACAGCAAAACTCTGGAAAACTAATGTCAGATTTAGGGCATGTGACCCTTAGTCTTCATTAGGTATCACCAAATTTTTACACTCTATAACTTGTGGCATCAAGTGAACTATAGCTCTTACAAAATACTGCAGTTACTGATGCTGTGCTAGTGACTGCCTTTTCTAAAGGAACACAGTAAAGTTTCTCTTTTCTCCTGCTCTGCCTACTCAACACATTCAGACACAGGCTAATGTTTAATGTGTCTGTGATAGGAGGCCAGTGCCCATCCTGGCAGGAACACGCGGACACAAGGTACTGCCCAAACAGCACACCAGGTGAGCTGGCAGGCATTTTCTGTTGTCATCAATATTGAGTGGGATTAGTCTTTCATTTCTTAACACACTGCAGCACCGCACTACCGCACATCAGATTTTCCTAGTATTGCATAATCCTCAGAAAGTGAACCAGGTTTTAAAAATTAATACCTAATTCAGCACCTGCAGTTACTGTAAACCAAGGTTAGATTACACAAGCTCCTCTACAAATTATAAGGTGTTAAAATTCCTTGTATTGGGATTGTGTTATTTCACAGACTAGTAAACAGTCTACCAAGTAAGACTGAAAACTGACACCACACACTGTTGTATTCATCATGAAAAGAACTGGTATTTGCTGGAAGGATCTTTAGTCTGAAATGTTACAATTATTCTTTCCATGAGTTGAGTTCTTCATTATTACGATCACGGTTCAGATTGTTTCTCAAATATTCATATGCCTATTAACAAGGTCACAGGATGGTCTTCTCATTTCATTGTACTCCTGTAAAAAAACCCAAACAAACCAGTCAACTGAAGTGCTTTCTACAAGAGCCAAACAAAGCATGGGATCCTAATACAGCAAGACAACAGCAAGATGGTTGTTACAGAAAAATGTGTAGCCTCTGGAAGTAAAGTCTAGGTAAGGAAGTAGTTCACCATTTTTACAGAATAAAACAACAGTAACAGGAATAATTGAATTACAGATTTTAGCCTTCACAAAACAGTTATACAAGTAAAACTGTATAAAACTGCCTTACTTACAAGTGGCTTAAGTGAACAATCCCAAGAAACTCATTCTAACAGGCTGATTTTCTTTTTGTGATAGGAGCAAGAATAGGTTTTTTTTCCCTTTTTCCCAGCTTCACTTCACATTTTAGTGTGAATGAGGTCCCAATGTCTGTAAAACATTTCTGCTACCACAACACACATCAGTTCTTTCTCCAGTTCATACATTAATTAGGTTGTCACTTCTTTAGGTACAGCACTGGCTTAAGCATGAACATGAGAACAGGCCGACTACCCTTACATGATTCCAGGAGGTAACCTATAAAGAAGCTGGAGGTAGTTAACAGCTGACTTTACTTCTACATTATCAAAAGTTGATTTCACAAGGTCAGAAGTCGATTTTACAAGGACTTACCTATTATGAGGTGGTCTCTGGAATGGTAGGAAGGTGTGTTATTCTGTAGTAGCTATGTTTAAGCTGCCGAGCTGTATGTCCAGACACAATCCATTTTAACTTCTGCACATTTGGTTTGGAACACTTGCTTGAGGAATATTCCATAAGGCACTTTAATACCAGCTCCTTCCAGAAGGTCAATTCTCTGTTGTTTATCTACATAACATGACAGAATGTCGTATGTTAACAACTAGTTAAAGCTTTACTTTGTACATGTACTTTCAGCTTCTTCAACAAGATAGGCAGCCAAATATCCCAGGCCAAAACACCCCAACAAAACACCCCAAAAAAGCCACAGAAGAAACCAATGCGCCAATGCACCTGTCCCTTCCCCACTGTGTAGACTTTTCCATTAATTTTTCTTCCATCCTCCCCTTAAATTTTATCTGCACATACCTTGGAATGTAATTGCAGAAATTCCAATGCCTCCATCAACTCCAGCAGTTTTTGTTCTTCTATCTCTAGTGCCATAATAGACAGTGCCAAGACAGAAGGCTGGAGAGAGAGAAAATGTTTTTAAACACTGCTTCGTTAAGTTTCAGCAGTTTAATTTTCTTTGAACTTTCAAGATGTTTACCTTAGCTTTAGAAAACATGATTCTGCAGTGACAGGCCTTAAGCTGGGTCTCAAGTCTCTCAAAATTAAGGTATTTTCTCCTGTAATAAAAACAGATGAGTGAATCTAGAGGAGTGCAAGCTTGATCAAGGCAGCACCACTCTGGGAGCTCAGAGAAGCAGCAAGAATGTTCATTATCTAAATAAAGGCCCAGAAGTGGCCCCATTTGTCCCAGAAGTTCTGGGGTTACATTCAAACAGGTGTTCAGTTTTGGCAGTCCCAATGCCAAAAATAAATCTTGTGTTACAGTGGGGAGAGTTGCATTATCAAAGCAGGCTTAACAAGGAATTTCAGTGCTTACTAGCAAAAGGAGTCTTTTTAAAGCCACATTTTGCAATCTTTGCAATGAGGCAATACTTCACTGCAGCATAAGCAGAGATTTATTATACCATCGTTATTGAGCAAGTTTGGTTTTTGGCTCAGAACGCAATACTCAATTTATGCAAACAATATTTAAAATTACAATAATATTAAACTGCAGATGCTCACATTTATGACAATTACCACTAAGGGGGAAAGTCTGTGGGATTTTTAAAGTATAGAAAGGCCGATTACTCAAGCAGTTTCCCTGCTTATTTTTCTACATTCCACATTCCTTGATCATAGGCAGTTATAACAAAATCAGTATTAGTTATTGTACCTTTCACAGCTTAAATTCTCATGAATGAATGAATGATAGAGCTGTAGAAATTGGAAGGCTGTTGTAGCTTTGACCTTCCAACACAGTTTCTCCAATATGATTTTCTCCATTCTCATCATATCAGAAACAGTGAACCTATACTGGCTTATTCGAATTAAGTCAGTGGCTAAGGGCACATTTCTCTCTTCTTCTGATGCCTTCACAGCCAAGTAGAAGCAACTGAGTCCAACACAGCCCAAGTGTTTAGGCTGCACCTAAAGAAAAGCGAATTGTTACTGTCAAAGAAGGCGGCCTCTGATCAGCCATTACAACATGTAAGTATCAAACTGTAGGCACTGATCTATTTCATGAAAAAATTATGGGGGGCGAGGGGTTGTTTTGTTTTTCAGAGATTGAATACTAAATCTTTTATGATACATTCTTATCTTTATTTAACCAAACAAGGAAACAGTTACACACTGTAAGTTGCATTTCGTTCAGCTAAAAAGCAAGACTGCAGAGCAATTTTGATTGAGGTAGAACTAGTTTGTTAATGAGGTTCGAAAATAGCCTAATAGGAAACTGTTAGGACTTAAAGTGTTGCACATACTGGGTGATAGTAAAGAATTGAGGGTTTCTAACTCTTTTTAAAGTATATATATACACACAAATGTATATGTACACATATATATATAAATAGTCTTATTTCATTCCATAGACAATGCAGTCCCCATTTTTACTGCTTATTCTGGATTCAGAAGTCTTTGAAATCATCATTTTCCCATCCATTCCATCTAGCTTTCTCATTTTTGTTTGAACACACAAGGAAAACAAGCTTTTGTTCGTGTCCAAATTGTACAGTGGTAATCCTGTCTTGTTAGACAATTAAAAACAACCCAGGTCAGCATGTCACATCTGCACGGGACAATAGAGTGCCAACTAATGTCTGACCAGATTTTAAGTGTTCAACAACATCTTGATATACACAAGGCTTACTGATAGGTTGAAAAGGTAGTTAAATAAGAAGTAATTTAAGATGCTTTTGTATCTATGCAACAGGACAGGCAGTCTGTCTTGGTCTAAGTCATTAACACGTCCTGTGTCTCCCAGCCCATGGGCATCCTTTAGTTCTTCCTTCTCCAGAGGAAACACTTTTCTTAACAATAGCAAAATCTGAACGGAGAACAAAATTTTTTAGGTCTGTGCAATCAAGAATCTCTGGAAGGAGCTTAACCTTTATCTAAACCCAAGACATTCTAGCTTCGAATAAGAACTAGGCTGAGAGCTTATACTTTAAAACACCTTACCTTCATTTTTGACAAGAATCTATCTAAGAAATTCACAGCTAGTGAGAACGTCTCAGTGTGGAAGCCAAAGAACTGAGTTAAGCTGAGGAGATCTTTCACTTCGAAGTCTCGGAGCCGTGCGGTCATTCGCAGGCCATTGTCGTGGGCAGTCTCGAGCAGCCTGAGGCCGGCGGCCCGGGGCTGAGCCCGCAGCTCCTGCTCCAGCATTGCGGGCAGCTGGAGCAGCAGGTCCCGAGCCTCGCCGATCGCCAGGGTATCGATCATCTGCCACGAGAAACAACGCCAGCCAATCAAACAGCTAAAACGCGGAAAACTCACTAAAAACCTCACAAACTCTACAGCCAAGATGAAGCAGCCCGGGCACACGTACGGAGCGCCCCGGCCCCGAGGCACCCGCGGCCTCGCAGCCCGGGGGTGTGCGGGACACGGCGGGGCCGCGCAGGCGGCGCCTCCCGGGACATGCCCGGGCCTGCCCCTCGCTGCCGCGGGGCTCTGCCCGTGGACGAGCGACCTGCGCGCTCCGCCGGGGGATGGAGGGACGGAGGGACGGAGGGACAGAGGGACAACNGTGAGGGGCCGGACCGGCCTGGCCGACTTCTGTCCCGAGCGTGAGACCCGCACCCCCCGGTAAGGCCCGGTTCGGTGCGGCCGCTCCCGTCCCAGGCCGCTGTGACACTCTCGCTCGTTGGGGTGCTGGGAGCTCGCTGAGCGTGCACCCAGCCCTGCTAGGAATGGCTTTTAAAGTATTCTCCCGAAACTGCGGGAAAAACAAAAACTCTCCAACAACACTTGTAGTGTTAGAGAATCAAGCATTGCTTTATTCTGGCCAGGACGTACAACAGAAATAATTTCATCCACACGCAGCCCGGGAGTGCAGAGAGAATCATTCCATGACACATTNTGACACGGCACTGACACGGCACGGGGAAACCAAAGGCGCAGCCGGCGCGACGGGAGCCGGCCCCGCGCCCTTACCTTGTCTGTGCGGCCGCGCTCCCTGCCCGGGCGGGCCGGAGTGTCCGGAACNAACTGCGGGAAAAACAAAAACTCTCCAACAACACTTGTAGTGTTAGAGAATCAAGCATTGCTTTATTCTGGCCAGGACGTACAACAGAAATAATTTCATCCACACGCAGCCCGGGAGTGCAGAGAGAATCATTCCATGACACATTCAACGCTCAAACCAGCACTGAGAACTATTCCAGGAGCTGGAAATATTCCACTCATGAATAGACTTTAGGCAAGTAAAGCGAATTGCTTACTGTACAGTGCTTCTGTTTTGGGCATGCTTGAGGCCCAAGGGCATTTATTTATTTATTTATTTAATAAATGTTCCATTATGTGTTACTTTATCCGAAGTGATTACCAGTTCGTTAAAACGAATGATCAAGGGCTGAAGAATTCGTTTTGCAGACCATTACGATGGTACTTCAAACGGGTTCAAGGTACTTAGATTTCTTCTTAAAATTGTTGAGGTGTTATTTCTACTTCAGCCTAAAATTTTCAAGATATTTTGTGAGGGTTACTTTGAATTGCTTGAAAGGTTTAAAACTCTTTTGAGGAGTGAACTGACCTTTTCTGAAAAGCAAGGTTTTTAAGAAGGCAAACCTTTTAGCTGTATTTGATCTTTTCCCCCCATCAAAGAAAATACATGTTGCTATGTCACTAATATGTGACATGATATACAACTCTAAAGTGGTTTTATCAGTACTGATACAGATATTGAACATATACACGTCTTACTGACGGGAGGAAGTACTCTGCATATCAGGAGGGCATGAAAGAGTTCAAATCCAGGTGGATTTTATAATTTTTAGAAATTCTCTTAGGAAGACTAAGATTGCAATAAAGCCTAGGTGATAATTATCCTGAGAAGAATGGGGTTTTTTTCAGTGAAGTCTATCAGCTTGTTTGATGGTCAGAAATCTTTGTGAAAGGAAGGCTGAACGACTTACTTAGCTTTTAGCCAGCGGTCTTGGAACCACTTTTTGCTAGCTGTATTGATAGCCGACACCTGAACGCACAAGCCAAGTCATCCCATGTAGTCTGAGAGTGGGATTTTTGTCTCTACATATTCTGCTTTTGAGCATGTTTGTTTTGCACTTGCCGTAAGTTTTATTTCTCAAGTGCTTTATGCCTTCCTTTGAAACAGAGGAAGGTCGAGTTGCACTTTAAGTGGTGGCAAATTGCAAACAGCCAACACCTATTCCAGGCAGTACTTGACGCTCCTTTATAGCACAGAGTTTCCTTTATAATGCTCAGAACATTAGAGGCTGTTGCATGTGCCAGGAGTAGAGGACAAGATGAGCTAAAGCCCTCTGGGCTTTCATAGAGGCATGTATCCTCAAATTGAGACAGTTCAGCTAACAGATGTGGTAGCTGTTACTGCAGTTGTTCCGAGCACGGTACTTTTGTTAGTCAGGAATAATTCCAATATCGATGCACCCGGCAACTATGGTTGGTGTGAAAAAATCCTGGTGCGCTCTGCTTGAAATGAGCAGCATGCTGGATTTGCTCCCAGAGGCAGGTCTTTGTTTTATAACTATGGGAAGCTGCAGTTGTTTTCGTTATATCTATATGCCTTGGAGTAATGTTGGTAATGAAGATCAGCTATAAGGTATTTTTGTTCAGCAAAAGATGCTCCTATGTGTGGGGATTTAACTGTTTAGAAACACTGGCTAAAACTGGCAAGGGCATTTCGTGTGTTTTCACAAGAGTGAGAACTCATCAAAGCAAAGGCTTACGGTGCTTTGAATACGGTGATCGCAGTTCGCTGTTAAAAGCACTTGGCACATCCTCTCTGTGTTAATGGCTGTCCTTACCAATATTCATTGCTCTGTTGTCACCCAAGGAGGGGGTGATGATAGAGCAGCTCTCTGGGAAGCCTGCGAAGTTGTGCTCCTTCGTTTGAAGGACCGTAGAAGAGGGACTGTTTCATGCATCCGTGAGCTTTATCACCTTATTTACTCAATATATGCATCAAAAGCGATATTCATGCTACTTTCTCCTATTGTACTTACCGCGGATTTATTGTGGGTTTGTTTAATTCTTCCTATCACTTACCTGTGGAAATTAATTAGAATTTATTTTATTGGAAGAATCTGTGTACTTCAGAAGACCTTCAAGCAGGCAAGACTAGAAGGAAGTGTAGTTAGAGATGCAGAGATTTTTAAGAAAAATGTGTTTTGCATAGGAAGTGCTTGGATTTCTGGAAGGCTCAGTGGAAGTCAGCATGAGAGAGCCCTTGGGTGTGAAGGTGAAATGACCAAATACCGTGCCTGTGCCTCTTTCCCCTCTGAAACACCATTCACTTGTATGAAATCCAGCTTCTAAGTTTCTACTTGCTGTCCATTTCAGTTCCTTCCTCAGACCTTTGCAAACTACTGGTTGAGAGAGTGTATCTAAAAGGCACTGGTTTGACCCTCATTATATATCCTTGATTTGTGTGTCTATCAGACAAGAAAAAGTAATTTGTTAAAAAAATGAGAGTGGAAGCATCAATCCCAGGTCTCATGCCACAGCCCATCTGAGAGAAAATGAATTGTCTTGGGTGCTACAAACTCTAAACTGTAAATCAATCTGTTGCTACTGGATGACATTCCCATATAATTGCTCGTGAATGCAAACTCAAGTACTTTAAGTATTCACAGATGCAGAACATAAGAAATAAAGATTATAGTAAATCAGATGTCATGAATATGGATATTTATGTTGCCAGTAAATAGTCTGAGTTATCTAAATTAAAATTCAAAATTATATATTGCAAAGGAAGTGTTCTTCTTTTTCTTTTTTTTTTAAGAGTTGGAAAACATTTGCAGTATTCTTCCTGTCATTACTATGCACATAATAATCATGTGAAGCAAATGATACTTCTTTTCATGCTGCTTGTTTTAAATAGCTTTTATTTCTCAAATTGCTCTTAAAAATAGACTAAGAGAGTGCTGTAAAAAGCAGTGGGCCATGGATCGGGTTTGAAGCCACTGACAGCAGGCAAAATCACTGGCCCGTTTTGTGTTCTTGCAGTAAGGATTCTGGACTGAGGCGACAGTATGGAAAAGCAGTTCACGTCGATTAAATATAACACATAAGTTATGATTTAAAAATCTTCTTTGGGCTTAGGCACTTGGCAACCAGAAGCCCAAAACACCTTCATGGGGCTGCTGTAGGCACTTGGGCAGCAGCTTGAGAAGTATCTCGCTCTAAGTTGCCAGACTTTGTGTTGGAGTGGCTGGAGCAATTGCACTCCATCTGCTCTGCAGGCTGCTGTGTGTGGGTAGAAGATGCTTCAAGAAAGGGGCTGCAAACAGCGAGAGCACCAGGAACTTCTGAAATGCATTGCAGCTGTTCCCTTGTAGCTCTGGCAGAGACAGTAAAGATCCTACATCTTCTCCCCTAGCTGTCTGTTCTGCTTCTTCAGTGGTTGTCATGCCTGAGACAAAGACACACAATTTTCTCGTGGACTGGTCTTGTAGCTGAAGGCACACATTGCTCCCAGTGTCTGCGGCTGTGCCAAGCTGAGAAGTGCTGGGAGTGCTGCAGGAATGGGTGGTGGTGAGCCTGCCATAGAAGCAGAGTTGATAGTTGGAGGAGTGGTATCTCCACCTCTTTTCTACTTAGACTGTGTCAGATGTCTTTCAGAAATCTGTGTGTCTGTTTAATCTTCACTGCCACAGTCAGTACCTGCAGGGTGTAATTATGTGCATCGGTTTCACCTGAGACTTCCACCCATACTCCTTGCCCGAGGATCCAGGAGCCTCCCTTAAGCTCAAGGCTATGGTCCAGGAAGGACTGCAGTCGGCCTTCTCCCCTGCTTGGCCAGACTTGTTTATTGGAATTCCCAGATGGGCCTCGGGCTTGCTGTGTCCCCTGGTTTGTCTGGTGATGACAGTGCAGCCCATGGCTGCCACCGGGCTGGTGCTGCTCCTGCTCTGGAGTGGTGGCTTTGTTGGTGAGGTTCTGCCCTGCCTTTGCCAGGGCAGACGATTTTTTGTTACCTTCTATGGAAAGAGAACTATATATCTGCTGGCACCCCACTCTCAAGACAGCTAAAGAAATTAATGCTGGCTTTTCATCCTTCGCTGTGTGTTTTATGACTATAGCATCAGAATTAACATAAATATTCTTATAATTACTTTTTTTTCCTGGGATTTCAGTTAAAAAAATAAATTACTGTAACAGCTGGAAAGGTTTCTCCCTGCCCCTTCTCGTGTTTTTTCCCTTATTGTAATAATTGTCTTGAGTTAGTTCATGAATGTAATTGTACAGAAGTGCACACGAGAAAGAAAGGCAAACAAAAGGAAAGAAGTGAAGCTTCCCAAGTAAATGTGAGATCCTGTAGGAGATTTGCTTTCTCTGCTGTTACTCCTTTACTGATTCTCATTATATCAAATATGTCAGAGGAGAGAGTAAAGATCTCTGAGATGGGTTTAAGTACAAGAGCTTGGGAATACAGGTGGGAGGCGAAGGAGAGAAGTCTTTAAGTCATTTGGACCTGCTTTAGGGAAAGTAAGTTTAGTTTAGGCTCAGGAGATCTGTGGAATTCTGATTTCAAAGGCCTCATTTCAAAGCTTGCAGAAATCCAGGTTCTTGAATGTGTTTATGCATCTAACTCCCACTCTCCTTAATGTAAAGAATTTAGATGTCTAAACTTCACTAAAGAAGAAAGGTCATGGAGACCAGAGGGGGCACCAGTTAGCCCCGACAGTGAGTGATTTGTTTGAAAGTTAGATTAAATGAATTCAAAAGTTTCTTGTGACTTTTTGCCTTACATTGCATAGTCCAGATTTTAATCAGGAAAAACTCTAGAGGCCAAAAAGAAAGGCAGTGAGCTCTGCATTTCCTTGCTATAAATCATTTGAGAGAAGGACACTTTGTCAGACCATGGAGATTGTAAAACTTCTCATAAATACCAAAACCTGGAAAGAATTTAGGCGTTGTAATTACCTGCTGATATTCTTACACTGATCTTAGTCAAACATCTACTTTATGCTTCCTTCTCTCTTTATTTTCTTAATAATGAAGAATTACATGGTAATAACAGGATATCTCATTTTTCAACCTAGAAACTTATTACTGTATACTGTGTGAAGCTGCCAGGTTGAGGAGACTGTCAGGGGTTTCTCTACCTTGACTGCAAAGATAATGCCCAAACCTCTGTTTTGGATAGGGATAATGGCAGTCCATTAGCTTTTTTTCTTTATTACTGCATTGGAATAATATGTAATCTATATGCCAGTCTCCTGTCTGTATCTGATCTGTATGCTCGCTTATGTGATCTCTTTGAGCTATTTTTGTGATGCATTGATTTTAAAAATAATCTTTTACCCCAAAAGTATTTATACTGACGTCACTCAGGAAAATCCTTTGCTGTCCCACACTCTTTTCCTCCAGCCTTTGTTAAGAGCATCAGCAAGCATTATGAGTAGGACTGGTGTGTAGTTAGCTGCCCTAGAAGAACGGGGTGTGGGTGGGGTATGAAATCATGGATCTGCAGTGTAAACTTAAAAGCTTAGCAGCAGTCCTGTACTCTTCATGGTTATATCTTCTCAGCCAATGATTTTCAGCCAGATATTTTCTCCCACTTTGAGAAGATTCAAGACTGCTTTTCTAGGAAGAGTCATGTCAGCTGGATTTGGAACACAGGGTAATTTGTTGAACAGACAGGGAAAGCTAGAGACCAGGCACTTGTGATGATTAATAAACCTGCAAAAGTGTGTGTATTTTTGTTAATCACCCTGAGAGGAGCAGCCTGGGGACAGTGTCAGTTTCCTTCAGAGAGAACTGTTAGAAATACTTGAGTCATTACAAGACAGTACAAAGTCATGGTTCATGTTTCAATATTTTAATTATTTTTTTGCTTATGGACTGAATGTTTCCAATGGTTGTGTGGGCGCTGCACATTTGCTTTAGGCTTACTGATAATGAGCTCATTGTTCCTGACTACTCTGGAATAACAGTTGGTGAGCCCTCTAAGCTGAGACTTGACATGATGGAAATACGTGGTTTGTCTTTTTTTGTTAAGAAAAAATATTAGGAAGTCAATCACTTGCACTTGGAAGCTTTTCCTTTCTTTTTAAAAAAATCAACTTTTTGATAAATCCCAAAAGAATGCAACTTGAAACACTAATTGAGAGCTCGGGAGCTCTCAGTGGTTGAAAACAGGTTGCTAGAAGCAGTCCCTGGGGATCTTTGGCACCGTGCTTGGCTGATGAGCCCAAAGAGATGGTGTGAGCAAGTAATTTTTGTTTGATGGATCATGTAGGACTTGAAGATAAGCAAAAATACACAGAAAAGATTATTGGAGAAAAAAAAAGTAACTTGAAGACATTATTCGTGCCACAACTTCCAGAAGCAAGGTGACACCTGGTCATGGGAATTTGCCTTGGCTGGGTTTGTGTCTTTTTAAAGAAAAAATAGTTTGTCCTGTTATCTGTGTCTTAGTTTCAAGAAAAGAGGGTCTGCTAATTCCTAATGTGATTTTCCAAATGAGTGAAGTAGTTCAGGTAGTAGATTAAACAATCGAGAGTTAAATATCTTTTTCTAAACCATAGGTTTACAGTACAGCAGTTTGCAAGTCAGTCAGTATCCATGTTGTTGTGCCAACTCTGTGGTTAGAGCTCATCTCAGAATATGAAGCATCAGGATATTTCAGTTCATGTGCAGAACTACATTCTTCTTTTCAAAAGGTGTTTCAGAAGAAAAATGGACGGGTGTTCACAAAGGCAGAGCTGTGATTAAAGGACAGGCTGCTTCCCTGATGGCCCCTTTTGGTTTTAGTGGAGATCTTCAGATAACCTAATGAAGTGAATTTTGTTCTTGCAGTAGGAAACCATAGCAACCTGCCACTTTAGAATGCACGGTATATAATCTGTCTGTCCTTCAGATAGTATTTTGCAGTCCAGAAATAGTCATCGTTTCCTAATGTGTGAATGTAAAATGTCAGACAAATGTGGCTGGAGTGACAGTGTTTCTCTGAGGTAAACATGAGCCCTGTTGTGCTGCTTGTCTGGTGCTGCACATTTGGAAAGTGGGTCCCAGAGAAGGGCAAAGGAGGTCTATTTTTTAGTTTTTAATATATAGGTTAGAGAGGTGCTGTGAAATTCGGTAATTGAAGGAGATGCTGCGGTCCCCCCAGTGCTACTCTTAACCTTGCCCTCCAACCTGTACATGCCCCTACTTATTTTTGTCTTTATTTTTCTTAAATCATGGTATATAGAGTTCCAAATTTTTTGGTGGGTGGTCTCTGATGCCACTTTGTTGAGGCTCAGACAGCCCTAGAACTACTCAGTAGTGATGTAGGGGGAGTAAGTGCCCTGCAACTTGCTTGCAGCTGGCCAAAGCTGCCTGCTGTTTGTTGAAAACATGGAAAACATTCTTCCTTGGTTAAATAAATAAATGCTTGTGAGCAGCCTCACTGACTTCTGCCTATGTCACCCTCCCACTACAAGATCTGAAACAGCTGAGACAAGTAATTTCTGCAGAAACCAGCACTGATTACTGAACAGTTAAAATTTAGCTTGTGAGCCTTAGAATCTGCTGCCAGTTTTAGGGACTGGGCTACCAGTCCAAGAATGGATGACTTAGCTTTTCTTTTTTTGTGAAAAGGGCCAAATGAGTAGTGCATTGAAGGAATAAATAGGCAAATATTTAATGATACTGCTAGGGATTGATTTAGACTAAACAGCTAACTAAATATTTTCCTTAAAAATATTATCATTATCCAGCTTCTATAGGGAGTGTTTAAAAATCAACTTAAATGGCACAGAATGCTGTTTATGAATGTATGTTTTGTGGCATAGAGGCATTTCAAATAGCTTTTTTGCTATAAATCAAATGTTAACAGCCAAAATTATTGTTTAAAAATGCTAAATTATTTTGGCAGGGCTGTGATTTACTTAAGAGGAGAGCAAACTAATGTTTGATCAGTGTTGGTTGTTTCGTTGGTTGGTTTTTTTCTGTTTCTGTGTCATAGTTGGTCAAGGCTATGAGAGTCCTCCTGCTCCTGGTCTGGCTACTTATTGTTTGTGACACATCGATTTGGTTTAAATTCTGGTTAATCAAGTTTTTCTTGTCATGACTCCATTTCCTTGCCTTTTTTGGAAATCATATCTGTTCAATAGCAGTTTTTGTTCTTCTGACCCCTTTAAGTTGGTTTGTCATCCACGTTTGTGTAGTTATGCCTTTATGAATAACAGTGGAGCACATTTAAGCTATTCCCATTGTCACTGTTTTTTGTTCTATTACCTCTTTCTATTTGATCTGAATCCCAGTTGTTTTCAGCTTTTGATTTTTTTGCACTGCATATCTGGTGTTTGCATTTGTATGTAGATGGATTCGGCACTGAAATCACTTGTTACCAATCATGTGGAAGCAAATGCTGTGGGTTTCTTGGTTTGATGATTTTTTTGGTTTGTTTGCCCCAGTGTACTTGCGGGTTTTTCTCCTTGTCTTGCTTGGGGATCTGAAAGGAATCTCTCTGTTGAGAGAGGACACTTAAAATTGAAGGAAAATGTAAATAACAGTACCTATTCTCAGATCTGTAGTATCAAAACTAATGATACAAACAATCGTGTGGAAAATTAGTCTTTCCCAGTAGAACGTGAGATTCAGCCTTCTCCCAGACGAGGGCAGTGGTGGCTCACGGATTGCACAGTCCCTGCTCATGTTTAATTTAACACTCATTACAGACTGTGAGATTTGGTGTATTTATATTAGGAGTTTCAGCGAATGTGTTGTGGAATTACGTTTATAAATTCAGGGCTGAGAAATACGAGAAAAGACTGTGAAGGGAGATATTTTTATATAGAGGACTTTCAACTTAACCTACCCCTAGAAGGATTTTTGAGTTTTGAAGAAAATCAGGACAACTTGCTGAAGGGAATAAGATGCACTCACTTGACAAATAGAGTTTGCAAATCTGTATCTGAAGTTTTCTAGATTTTCAAATGATCAAGTTCTGCAAGAATGAAGAATAATATTTGCTGAAGGATTATTTTCCATACACAGCGTTTCATTTTACCATTTAGTTTGATACCCACCAAATCTATTTACATGCACTTAAATCTTGTACTTTTAATTGCTACATCCTCATGTGGCTGCTTTGCAGCAGCAGTTATGGAAGTTTTAGATGAGT
The DNA here is from genome assembly GCA_013397755.1 of Cnemophilus loriae. NCBI lineage: Eukaryota > Metazoa > Chordata > Aves > Passeriformes > Corvidae > Cnemophilus > Cnemophilus loriae. Next base: position 2,848,618 of record VZTF01001321.1, read on the forward strand.
AATTTCCTTTCTCTTTGCCTTAACATAAGACTCATCATGTTTTTTTTAATTGGCTTTCAGTATTGAGTAATATTAATGGATTTGAGAGAGAACGATGTATGTTGCTGCAGGTGTTTGAATGGGTGTCGTATTTTGAAGTGTGACTTCTCTACCGGTTGAGGACTTTTTGATATGGCATCTAGTGACAAGGTTTTTGAGGCAGTTAATGTAGCAGTGAAGATAAGATTGTAACTAGACAGATAGCTTGCTGAGGTGGCACAAGAACTGGATTGAATAATAGAATTAATTATGTAATTGGGTATTATGGTTTTGAGAATCTGCTGATATTATGTCCAGTCTGCTTTTGTTTGTTCTCTGTGTCTGCTCAGCTTTACGTAAACTTGTGCTCCAGTGAGTCTGGCAACTCTGCAGTCACAAGCCAATAATGGTGCAGAATAGTGAGCTGAGGTCTCTCTGCAGAAGACTTGGCAGATCATTCGATGAAGTGAAAGAGGAACTCCATGCAAGCACAACTGCTGCTGGCTGTTGAAGGATGGGATGTTTGTATTTATGTGCCTGCAAACACCACCGTACATAATAAGAGTTTCCTGAAGGCTTTGCTAGAGCAATGTGAAAGATGGATATCTAATCCATGGTTGATGAAAAGTGGTAGAGTCACTGGCTTTGAGGTGATGGGGAGCACATCCGCAGTTCAGTTCTGAGTGTTAACTGCTAGGCAGAGCTTTTATTTTAAGCTGAAGAACAAGTGTATTAGCTCTGCTTGCACATAATTTTAACTGTAATTTAAGGAAATTATCCAGCTAATTTTTTTCTTTGTTGGATTTATCTACTAGTATGCCAGTGGAATCTTGTACCATAGAATAAAGCTTCCTGCTTTCTACACCTGGTAGGCAATGGCATGGATGGATCTTGGAAGTGGGAATCTAAACTTAATCTGTATAAAAATGTAATCATGTTTTCAAAGTATGTAGGCAGCAAACTTCTGATGAGATGAGGAAGATGTTGGAGGAGTAGGTCTGCATGCAGTCCAAGGGGTAGCTGCAGGCTGCATGTGCCATATTGTGTGGCTGCTGCCTTCGCAATGTGCAAAAGGAGCAAGTGGCACTTTCCAACTGAACTTTGCACTTTTGTGCGGGAATTTGTTCATTGTACAAATATACCTTGTGTGCTGAATGTGCCATTTTGGTACCTGCATGTCTTCAGGCACTCTTCAGGCATTCCTCTCTTTGTGAGGAATGTGTAGGTTAAAGCATCCTTGCTGGTCACTTCGTGTGCCTCAGATAGTGGGGTCCACAAGGCACTGGCTCCTTCCTTTGAGGCCACTGATACGTGCATGGTTAGAACAGAGCGGTCAGTGACAGGAGTTCAGGAATCTTTTCTTAGAGAGTGGGCAGGGAAAATACCCCTCTCCTGTTTTGCTGAGCTTTGTGGCTGTCTGGAGAACCCGTGCTTCATTAAGGACACAGCTGTAAATTGTTAAGCCACCTGAAACAAAACCAGTATTGCTCAGTTAAATATTTATGGGCTCCTGGCTGACTGTTTATTATGTTTTAACATAGTATGGTTTTCAGGTTAAAGCTGTGAAATACAATTTATTCTGATCTTGGCTTGGGAAGCCCTTTCCTAGGAGGCATTTACACTTGGCTGGCTGCTGATCTGAATCTAGCATGAATCTAGGTTCTAGGTCCAAGGAACTGCAGAAGCATGGAGTATTATGGTAGCATTCGGTTTGCAAACCTTCTATTTAACATTTATTGTGAGGTTTGTGAATATATGTAATGGCCAGGAAGCCTAGTGCTGTGCTCCATGTGCACTAGGGGTTTGTGGGAGGGAAGCCTGCATTTTGGAGCTTTGACAGGTTATCTGTGTGCTGAGGTCTGAGAGACAAGGGGCAATGCCCTTCCTGTTCATTTTGGGTACTCTTCGTTACCTTCGGGAAGCACAATTTGCAAATTAAAAGGCTGTTTGTCAGAATGCCTGCTTTGAATAAAGAGAGTTTTCCATAAGGTTAAATTTCCATGTTGTTACCTATCTTGATAAAATTGCTGTTGCTTCTATCAGTTTCTTAGGTGTCACTTCTCTCTTTTTAATTTGTTCCTTGCTTCCTGTAAATGAGCTTATACATTATGCATCTAGACGCTATTTTTCTGGTATTCCTCTACAGAATAACTTAAAATATACAGCAATCAATGCTGCTCAGAAAAACTGTCATACTTGTGTTCCCAGACATCTTGGAAGGGTAAAACCCTGTAACTGACTCAAAGGTGATAGCATTCACTGTAATGGATTGCACAGAAAATCAATAGGAAAGAACTATTGTTTGAGAATGTTATTACCAGCTAATGTCAGATTTAAAAATATATATCAATAAGGCTTGTTTTAGCTGGTGACATGAGAATGTGTGGTTTATGCAGTTACTCTGTATGCAGTTTCATTTTTCTTTCAGTGTAATGAGCATCTCTACACTTCAGTATTTCATGCCTTTCTTTTTCTTACATCTGATTTGATCTAATTGTAACGTGGAACTTTTTTCAGACTGACAGAGGAAGACCTATAAAGGCTGTCTTCATAATCATCGCTGGGAGATAAAGACCTGCAGCATGTCAGATGTTAGTTTTTCTTCATTTCAATGCTCATTTATTGAGTGTCTCAGTTCCCACTGAGGAAAATAATTTAAAGGAAGATATGAATTAACAATTACTGCTTTGTTTATCCCAGTAGATAAACAGAAATTGTGTTTCTTGCTTGTCTTGTAGAAAGAAATATGGTTTGGTTAGGAAGTATTTTAGAACTTTAAGCAGAAATCAAAGGACTATCAACAGCTACCTCCATAAACTCGGCATTAGTAACTAATGTCTTGATTTACCTAAGAAAAGAATAAGTTGAAAAACTGGCTAATAGAGAAATAATCTGAGTGTTTTTAATGTGAGCCACAAACAATATAACCTGTAATTTCTAAGGTCCTGTGGTGCTAAATTTCTCTGTCTGGCAGGACTAGGTAGTCGGGAAGGTGTACTATCAGTTGCTTTTGTCTCTCCTGGTCCAAGATTTTTTTTCAACCTCTTGCCTACATTTGTGATTTCCAGTGCTTGCTATGCTGATAAATCTTCTTGGACCTGGGTGCCTCAATCAAGAGCTGCTTTGCATTGTAGTGAAGGCCCATCCTGCTGCTGGGAATGGGTAAGGAATTTCTGCTCTGCCGAAGATTTTCAGCTCTATCTTTTTATTTCCTTTCACCCTGAGCTTTACCTAAAATCTACATTGCTGATTCTCTGCTAAACAGCAGCATGTCCAAGTGCTAATGGCACAATTTGTAGCCAGGCCATAGATAATGAAGAATTTACTGAAGGAAACCATTTTGGGCACTTGTATTCAGTTCTTCCCTGTGCATGGAAAGTTTTGAATACCCTAGGATCCAGCCAGGAACTACGATATTGATGTCTGCAGTCCCACCCTTCTAATAGTACCTGTAGTCATTACTGCGCCAGGCATTAACTTGACGTAATGCAAGAACTCGCAGCTTTAATAGCTGGTAAGTAGTCAAAGCTTAACCATGAGTGAAGGGGAAATGGCAGCTTTTTTGGTGGATCCCTAAGTCCTCATTCAGTATCTTTCATCAGAAGCACACTTAGCTTCTCGGTTTTTTTTTTTTTTTGTCACACTCACTTGGAACATCTCTGAGACAGCACTGAAAGCCAGTAGATTTCATAAAGTACTCCAGAGAGGTTCTAAGCTCTAACTCATCGCAGAATTTACTTTGTGATTGAAAAGGCTATTCTTGATGGGCAGCAAAAAGGATTTAGAAAGGAAGATACAGATTTTATTTATTTATTTATTTATTATATTTAAAAATAAAACTCTTTGAAAAGAGAACTACAGATCTGTTGAGAAAATCTCAAGTATTTTCTGCATGTGATATTTTTATCACATATTTACAACAGGTGGTTACTGGAACTACTTTTCCCCAAGCGGTCCAGAGAGCTGAACTCCCTGCATATCCTTACAAACTGTGTTTTGAGTCTTTGAGGTACTTAAACACTTAAGAAACAGGAAAGAAATGTTTTTTATAGTGCCTACCATGTTCTAGATGGCCTCCTTCATGCTTTCATGTAACGTCTCATGTATTAAAAATAGTATTTTAAGGATAAAACTGACACACTGTTCAATATGCAAACAAAATATTGTAGAAGTACATTTTAAGTACCTAAGTGACTTGTGCTTTAATGGAAACAAGGATTTCAATAGAAGACAGTCATCTTTGGCTGGAGAAGAAAATGTAAGTTCTGGCTTATTATAACTATAAAACAGGAAGAAAGAAAAGGTTTTACTGCAAGTCGTGCAGAACTGCATTGGCTTTTAAGGTATGTTGAAATTCTCACATCCTCATTCATAATGTTTCAGTTTATAGAATGCTTTGGTTTATAGTTTACAGTTTACTGAATGCTTCAGTTTGTAGAGAAGAACTTTACTGGATGTGTACTTATATCTGAAACCTCCTGCAAGTCTGCAGCCTGTGCTTAGTTTTCTTGACTGATTTGTTGAAGTTCTCTGTCACCATCCTTCTCGGGGCTGTCTTTCTTGTTAAAGTAGTTTCATGCTTTTGTGACTTCTGTGAGGTGATGATGTGACCAGAATTGTTTTGCATGCAGAGGACTTGCTCTTCCAGATGTGTTGCTGAGCATTCACAACGACAGCTGAAGTCAACACACATCCAGCATGTCTGAAACTTAAGCCCCGAGGCCCAATCAACCTTTTGCTGAGATAGGTGGAGAGGCTGGCAGCAGTGGGAGCTGGAGTGAGGACAAAAAGTCTTTTGAGGCTAAAGTCAGAGTGGGAATACAATGAAATACTGGGTTCCTGCCCAGCTCCAGTGCTGGCTGTTGTCCAGTGCTGGCTCGTCTGTGCTCTGTGCCTCCGTTGCTTGGCTTTGTTTCTGTGAACAATCATTTTAGCACTTTGAAATGTAACATTTTGAGAGCTCCGTCTGGCACAAGCTCTGTAAGTGTGTGAGTGGCCATGTTTTGTTTGTGTCTTTTTGATGATATTCTGGGAAAAACGATAAAACTCAAGTATGCTGTTTCTTGGTTTAAATACTGTGGACTTTGTAGGATTTTTCCTGAGACAAAGAAGCAGACAGGCCCTGGCTGTAGAGTAAGGGAACATAAAATCACGTAGAGACTGTTTTGCACTTGTTCCCCTCCCCAGTTATTCCAAGTCTCTCTTTAATGTGCTGTTCAACACAGTGCATCTGAGCCAGGACTTCTGGTCAGTGTCCAAAAGGGTAATTACAGGAGATGAACCTGAGGGACTTCTCAGTACTCTTGGGCAAACTCTTGAGTGGATAAATAATACTCTTACACCTCTTTTGAGTGCAAGGAGCAGGGCAAGGGTTTTCGATGAAGCAGTAAACATTGCAGTGTAACTTTGAGGGCTTTTTGTATGGAAAACAGCTCCTGTTTCACGCCTGGCAAGCTGAGTTGCAATGGGACTCCAGTCACTTGTAGGCATAAGGGGTTTGTTTTGTTTTGTTTTGTTTGTTTTATGCTTTGTTATCATGAGTCAGTGTTTCACTACAGTCTGGACACTTCCACAGCCCCAAACTATCAAAGATCTATAACTTAGAATTCACAAATGAAGCTGATGTTTGGCAAGTTTGAGCGGATGGTATGTTTTCGTTCCTTCTGCTTATTTAGTGATGTTCAAGCTCCTAAATCTATGTTTCTTGACAGTTTTGTCAGCTATCGAAAAGAAAACTTACTTTTTGTCTGTAAACCCAACAAGTGCCAGGCTCTTGTTTCTCACTCTTTCACATGAACATGCTTTATGCTCAAATGTGTGGCTGAATTGAGGCAGCTGTGTGAAGGCGTGTTAGTCAGTCTTGAACTGCCTGAGTGAACCAGGGGTATTCTTACTGAAGCTGCATGGAAGAGAAACAGAACAAAATAATCTGCCTCTATGAAACGAAATGCTTAACTGGTGAATGAGAGCTGGTTAAGAGATTTTTGATAAAATGCTTTTCTTAGGATAGGCCAATTTCAACAGAAGTTTGGTTTGAAAAGGTTGAGATGTTGCTTTTGGTCAGAACTCGGGGTTTGGGCCCCAACCATCAGCAGCCCATATTTCCTACTCCTGTACTTACAGTTATGGGGAACTTGGCTTGAAGCCTTGGCTACGTTTCTGAAGTAGAGATTGAAATGCGTCTTGTCTACATCCCTGATGATAAACCAGAGGAGTGCACTAATATTGGGTCCTTCTGGATCTTCAGAACCAAATTCCATTACTGTTTTTTAAAGGTCTCATCTTCAATGATACTGAGTTTATGCTGGCCAAAAACAGATGTGAAAAATCGTACACCTGGACCACTGTATTATGTGTGAATATCAAGAGATGTTAAAGAGTCCTGCCTGGTGTAATATGAGTCTCTAGTGATGGATCCTTCCCTGGAGTATCAGAGGAAGTCTGAGAGATGTATTGTCACTGCTCTGTTCTTTTTTTCTTTCTTTCTGATAAGCTTCTTGGTTACCAGAAGCAAGCATAAGTAAGAATTAGTGCTGCTTTAAAGCATTAAACCCCATTCATCTCTTTTCTAAGTCTGGTTGTGTACCTCAACTAGATGAGGGTTCCCCAACAGTAAAGGTGTACCTTGTGCATTCTTCTTTGTTGGGTTTGCTTCTGGATTTTGTGGAATTCAGTGACCTTAGGGATAATTTGCAAAATAAATAGTGTTTGTTCAGGAGCTTATCTAATGCTTGCTAAAGGGCTCTGTAGTCCTCTTAAAGGTGCTTGAATTATTTGTTCTGCTTTGCTCAGCGTTTTGCACAGTCTGGAAGCTGAGTAAAGCTATTAGAGGAAATTGCCATACAAATGGCAGAGTCACTGAGATGAGAGAGGATAACAAAGAGTAGTGGGATGTGAGGTGTGGATGGGGGAAGCCTGAAAATAATATTTGTGGTACTCAGTGGTACTGCAGCTCAACTGAGATCGAGTAAGTGTCTGTGTGGGCTAAACATAACGAAGTCAAATATCCTGATTTAAATGGTGTTCATGATGTAACCATAGGTTGATCAAATTCTGTTTTGAGGTTGCAGTGGTCTGTAAAATATGCATGTAGCTCCTGAACTGACCATCACAAGTCCTTGGACTGTAAAATCTCTACTTGTCTGTGGTGTTTCTTAACTATGTGGTAGGTCTAAATTTTCAGACATATTACCCTGCAATAGTTTGAACTTTCCCCCAGTTCATCTAATCAATGTCCTTCCAATCTACAGAAAAAAAGAGGTTTTAGCGTGCTGGTTTCCTCTGTTTGACGTTGCAGTCGTTAATAAATTAGACCTGTATTTCAGATACTGTACAGTAAGACAAAGAAATGATTTTAATCATTCCAACAGTTTCTGCTTAAAAACCAGCATATGATGCCAAGTGGCATCTTGTGTCATTTGCTGCCAAATATCATTTTGCCTCACAGAATTTGAATCCAATCAAGTGGTGTGAAAGCAAAATTAAAAATCAGCCGACTGCTGTTACTTAGAAGCTTTCAAGTGCACTTGGAAAACTGAGATCAATGGAAACCTTTACTGAAATATCAAATTAAAAATAGGGATTATCTCACTAATTTAAAAACTAATTTAAAATCAACTATCTGCAGCAGGGATTCCTGTTCCATGGAGGACTTGCAAAGTTCAGTTCACATGGTTTCTGGGGAAGTTTTTGTGCTTGGGTTTTTGAGAAATGGGAATGATTGTGGAATAGTCTTCCATGTTTATAAATACAGTAATACAGATTGGAGAGCTGGGTACAATTTCAATCTGTTTTTTTCCTTTACAAATAAATCCAGGTGAAAAGATTAAATGCCTTTAGAAATACTGTGTAGATACTCTAAAACCTCCCCTAATTAACTTACATTTGGTAATGACAAATATTCTATTGGTGTACATGCATAAAAATGATTCTATACCTAATGGTATCACATTCCAGTAAAATCCTTTGTGTGGGAACAAAAATATTTCTGTAAGGTACAGATATCTATAAACTGGTGAATCGAGGCTACCCTGGCACATGTCCCCGTATGGGCATCCAAGTGAAACTTGGGCGGTGTGTAACTGTGAGCAGTAACCATTGCTGTCATGCTGTGCAGAAGAGAACAATGTCTTAGTTTCTTAGAGGAATTGGTTAGTGTAACAGTTAAGTGTGTGCCAGAGGGGTTGGAGGGTTTGCCTTTGGGGCTGGGCAGGCAGGGGGAAAATGCCGTGTGAGTTTCCTGTGAATTGAGTTTTCTTCTGCTGCATGGGAAGTGCAACCCTTCATGCTCGTTCGGTTTGATCAGTGCTGCTCATGTACGGAGGTATCAGACCTCAGTGTTGAAAGCAGAGGAGCTCTTAGCAAAATCAAAAATGGTGTTCAGTTCAGTCCATGTTAGGAAAATGTTGTATTTTCCAGAAGGACAGAATTCCTTATGGAAGGGAGATTGTCTCTTGAAAAAAACTATGAAACTAATGTAGTGCTAGAGTTATTAGAAGGCATGAGCATTTTTAAAGTAAGCTACTTCATTGTATAGCTGTGCTTGCTAGGAAAAAAAAAAAAAGAAAAAAATTAAAGAGCTTACAATTTGTTCCTAGAAAGTTACTTTAACTTAGTATGTGTTATGTGGATAAAGCACGAGCAGCTTCTGTCTTGTGAAAAGGTGTGCATGGAATGGCTTTCTGCAAGGTCAAACATCCCTGGAAAGTTCACCTTCCTGTGCCATATTCTATTTTTGTTCAATAGTCCTTAAACTAGAACTCCTTAATGTCTTTCTCGATAAAGATAACCCCAGAGGAAAATATGGGCATTGCAGGGACCTCACACCTCATCTTGCACATGACACTTGTTCTATGTGTATGTTTGGATGTAAGTCCCTGTAGTTTTTTGTCTTCCCCCCTCTCCCCACCATTGCCTTCAAGCCTAAATAGTCTTCAGATACACTGAAGTGTGACTAAAGCTCAGATCAAAAGGGAGTAGCCATTAAATAAAAAGCCAATGTTAGAATCAGGTATATCTGTACATCTCCTAACACTGCACAGTTTGAAAGCCTCTCTCTGCTTTACTTTAAATTGATTACATGTTTAGTCCACCTGTCCCCCATATTTCTTCTTTCAGTATTTCTGTTTTTGCTCTTGATTCTCTCGTGCAGATCTATGTTTTATCAAAATGCCTTCACCTTTGTCCATTGAACCAGTATTAGAAACAACCTTTAGGAAAAAAAATTAGTCCTTACATACAAGTAATTTAGAAAATAGCTTCTAATCTTGGTTAACTGAACTACATTCAAAAACTACATTATTCAAAAACAAATACAAAATTTTGATGAAGGCAAAAGGGATTTCTCTAACATTTGGGTAAACATTACAACTTCTTGACACAGGAAATGTAGAGTTTCTTTGGCTTTTGCTTGATATGTAAATGTGAAGTGAATCACATGTGAATGGTTTTGCAGTGTGGTGACTTGCTGGGTTCTAATTTATTTTCAGATTTATATGCTAGTTTCATTCATTAGTACTGTGTTTTCCTTTTCATTTTAAGGTTACTTCTTTTACTTCTTGTTTATGTCTATTCCCAGAAGAGCCCTGTTACATGTTGAGTAGAGCATCAAGAGGATGCAGATCAAATGCCCTTCGAAAATGAGTATTTTTTTTTTTAAACATATTTCTTTCTTTTAGCATAGTGATAATTAAATTTCAGGCAAAGTTTCATTTCCTGCTTATACCATGTAGCAGTATTACGTGTTTTCATGCTCCGTCATTCTTTTGTTTTATTACTTTTCTATTTATGGTAGTTCCTTAGAAAACATTTTATCTTAATAAGAACAACCTATCAAGCATGAAAGCCAGCAGACTTCGCAGTATCACACTCTCCATACAGGAGTTCATCTTGTTGCTGCCACTGCTGCATTCCACACTGCTCTGATGTTGGCAAATGAGTCGTTTTTAATGGCTGATTTTTGACTGACAAAAGCAGAGGGAGCACCAGTGGCTCGTCAGAAAATGACACGATTAGGACCAAGTGAGCAGACGCACAAGAGGTTGCAGAGCTTTTGGGAGAAATGTGCTGAACACCGGCACCTCTGATCAGCATTACCATTCCCTGTTTGTTGCAGACACTCTTTAAAATGCCATTTGCATTGATGATGGTATAATTGACATGGCTCCCTAAGGAGCTGTAGGGATTGTAGGAAGCTCACATCTCAGGGAAAGTCATCTGTTCTTGGGACTCTTTTATAGTCTGACATCTCATTGCTGGCAGGTTTTGCTTTGTTGTATTTTATCATTCTATTAATAAAGGGCCATCAGTATTATGGCTTTTCTCAAGTTCCCAGCAGTATTTTTGTTAAATCTAATTGAACATTAACTTGCTAATTAGCATTACCACTTCATTCTATTGGATAATTGACTGCATATTTCTGTCTTGAATGGCTTTTCTGGAAGATATAGTGAAATAAACTTTTATAATGAAATTATTAACTTATATAAGGTTTCATTATTTCAGCAGTAAAAGTAGTAGGATGTGCAATAAAAAGTCTGTATTTGCTTTCCAGAGCTCTAAAGGCTAGGGATAAGGCAAGTGTACAAATCAATGACTAATAACTACAGAATTAATGAACTTAAAATTTTAAAGGGATTTGGGAATGAATACATGATTTGAATGTCCGTATGTTATGTATTTAGTGAAAAGATCATAATGAAAACGGTATCAGAAGGAGTAGGAGAAGTGCTGACTTAATGAATCTGTGGCATGTAAGTGTGATCGCTCGTCTTTGGAAACAAAAGCTTTCATTTAAATTCAGTAAAAGGTATTGGTTGAAATTCTGGTCTGATACTTAAGTGCAAATTTGCAGTAATTTCACTGAAGGCTCAACTTAATCCTATACTAAACCAGCACTAAAAATTACATTGCATTTAGTTAGTCCATACTCTTTTAACCTACAATTTAGGTGAAGCCCCTTGCTCTGAAAAGAGGTACTGTGTGTTAAGTTAAGCTCTTTCAGATGAACATTGGACATACTGGTAATTTTAGGCACTCCAAAGAGAAACTGCAATGGCAAACAATTTTGAGTGCTTATTTTATGCAAAGGTTGAAATGCATTTCCTGAGCAGTGAATTATTGCAGTTTAAATTTCAGCTTTTTGTATGGATAAGAGGTTTGAAAATAGTTAGTAATTATGTTTAGCAAGCATTTATCTTAAGTGTGTTAAAGACACAAACCAACCATGTTACACATCAAATTATGGAAGGGAGAGGGGGAGGAAGGTCTGTAAGTGAATTTTTTTTTTGTGCAGATTTTCTCATGATTTTGCCCTGAATTCCAGGTATTTTATGTTACTTCTATCACTTAATGAATTATTGAAGGTTTAGAAGTGCCTGTACAGAGTAGAGACTGACAAAGGATTTCCTTTTTTGAAAGTGTAAATGAGGAAGTAGGAAGACAACATTAGATGAGCGTGGAAAAAAAAGTGGAAAAATTTGGAGTAACTGGTGTTAAGGTAGATGCAGTTTATGACACAAAAGCCATGACAAATTCACTCTCATAGGCTTCTTTTTTGACAATTAAAAGAAACACACCAGTGCCTTTTTACAGGTTTAATAGTGATTGATGCAACATTGGAAAAGATGATCGAGGCTGGAGGTATAACATAAACCGTTCAGGCACTTCACAGAGATTGACACATGGCCAAGGGAACGACAGAGTTAAGCTACCACACTGTTAGTTCCCCTTTCTTTCTCTCTCTCAGTGTTTGCACTGTACCCTTATTTGTCTGAAAATTAATTTCATGTGTCATCTACCAACCAGTGCAAGACATCTACAGAAACACTGTGGTGTGTGAAATGATTTAATATTAGTGCATCAAATCTAGGTAGTTTTTTCTTCATTTAAATACTTTTGAATCAGTTTATGCTATCATAGGTTAAAGGCAATACTTGAGAATGGGGAGCTTGATTGTTGATTCATACTTTTTGAAAACATAGTAAATACTAAAGGGTATTAAAAAAGATGCCTTTATATAATTTTTAATCTTCAAACTTCTGAATTACACAAGAAATGTGACTGGTGACAATGACCCATGGCATGTTCCCTCTTCCCATTTTTGTTCAAGTAATTGCTGCTATTTGCAATTGTAATTCTCTTTTTGCATCTTGCCCTGCATTTTCAGGGAGCTGGTGCTGAAAAGAATGACCCTCAGACTGTTATTTATCACAAAACATTTACCAATGGTGGCATCTTTGTAACTTTATCAAATTCTAGCTCTGGTAATTTCATTTCCCTTGCCTCAGGTATCTGTATAATTGCCTGGAATTATATTTTTCATGTCTCCTCTTATTGCCTGTTGAGCAGTAGCTGTATTGCACCCCAGCTGAAGAACGGGTTGCAGGGGGGATGAAGTGTTCCTGACGTTTCTCGAAACAATCTGGAAGGTTATTAGTACCTCTAGGAATTTTTAGAATCCATGTTCTGTTAATGCCTAAGAAATTATTATTCAAAGCGTAGCCTTCTTCCAAAGGGGTGGGGGGAGGAAATTCACTCATATCACTGGTGTATCCTAAGTACAGAAATTGCTTACCAATTTGCATTGTAGCTTATTATTACTGCTGTGTTTTCAGTACTCCTGCATGCTAGTATAGAAGGAAAAAATAAACTCCTTTTTCCTATCTTTATGCCACATTGGAGAGAAATTCTTTGGTTTTTTTCTTTGTATTCTTTGTATGGACAGCAGTTTTAAATTACACCTGACCTTCAGTAGCCTTGTCGTGAGAACTGCTATGGCTTTGTTTTTATCACATTATGAAACTGCTCTCAGTTCAAAACTCCACCCGAAGCCAAAATACTTTCACTACTTCCCTGCCATGGCTGTGTTACAAGAGCCTGCATGGCAGAGATACTGAACCTCTACTTTATGCAGTACTGGTTCTGGTTTTGGTTTGTTTTTTTTTTTTCCAGGAAAGAAGGAAATTCGAGAAATATTAAGCTGAATATTTTCAGGCTTGACCTTTGTAAGAGACTAATGACTCAATTCAAGCTTTTCGGGCCAAGGATGTTTTCTCCAGGATGGGACCTACCTGCAAAGTAGGAATTTGGGTTTCTCAAAGAATACTATGACAAAATGTGTTAAAGGTGAGAGGTGTTAAACTCAGAACTGTTTGGTGAGTATTCAGAGACTTCACTTGAACTTTGTGTCCTTCTGGGACCACAAGTCCACAAGCACTTGGCAGAAGTTTGGATTGTTTGCCCTAACCATGTGAGTTTTTTTATGTTTAATATGTGGTTTATATGGTAACTGTGGTTCACACAATTTTCTTGGACAAGACTAGAAGATGGAGCTTTCCCTTTTTGCTAGGCAAGGAAGAAAAATGACATCTCATTTCTTTAAACTAAAAAGAGGTATAAGGCATCCACATCAAGAGTCACAGACATCTCTTTCAATCGAAACTCTGTGTAAGGAGCAGCAAGTTGGAGCTTTTAAATTCCAGCCAGTGATGCAGTCTCTAGAGATGCCATTCAGATATGCCAAAAGTATTCAGCATGCACTACAACCTGTTCCAAGCTGTGCCCTGGTGGTGTCTGCAAGAGTAGCTGCCTTTCATGTAAGTGCAGTTGTCTGCACACTGTCCTAAAATCAACAGCAGTTTACTGAATTTTATCTATAAACTTTGGCACCTGGTAGTTATTTCCGGCCCTGTTTCTGTGTCAGGAGTAGTATTACAGTTGGATGTCAGGAAGCCAAACAAATCTGATATACTGGGAAAGGAACATGGTTTAAACTGGGCCTGGATTCTTCCTTGAAACTTCACTTTCCTTTTCAGCTTGAAAAAACAGAAATTCAATGAACAGAGTATTACCAAGGCCCTTGGTGAAAATGCACATGTCTTGATGCTGGAACACATGTCAATCCAGAGAGAGCTGAATGTCCTTTGTTGCCAAGTTGCTAATTATTCACAAAAGAAGATTAAAGCTGAGCATGGTTTTCCCAAATGATTTGATATTATACTCTGAATTAAAAATACATTATGTAAAATGCTGATGTGGTAGAAAGGATTTTTGTTAGTACAAGGCTACAAGGTTGTCATGGTATTTAGACTAATAAAATCTGGGACAACAGGTAGAATGGTTGCAAGAAAATACACTGCAGCAAAGCAGCTGATGTCATATGTATCACCTGTGCTGTGTTGTAGGATGAACAAACCCTGACCAGCTCCGCTTCCTTGGAAGGTGTGGTAGAATTTGATCTCTGATACGTGAGAATTATTTGCGTGTGTGGCCAGGGTCACTTGGCAGTTCTAGCCGTGTAGCTGAGGTCAGTTTGACTCATAGCTAGTTAATGTAATTTGGATTTCGTAGCCTGCAGTGCCAGAAAGTATTAATTATGATCAAACCTGACATTATGAGCAAAAGTTTTGGTTGAATATAATTTTAGGAAGACGTCTGTGCCTTTTGGGCCTTGTTCCCAATTACGCAGGTTGTCTAGAAGATGTTGCTTTAAGCGTCCTAATAATACGGTTTTTCATCTGAATTTTACATATTACAATTTTCTTCTTTTATACAGAGAAAATGGATGTATCTTGAAGACATGGATGTTTTTCTGGAAGCAAGGCATGATGTGCTGTAGTTAGAACATGTAGATTGTCCCACTCTGCACTGCACTGACGTGACCCCATCCTGAGTACTGTGTTCAGTGTTGGGTGCCTCAGTACAATAAGCACATCAGGCTCTCAGAATGTGTCCAGAGATGGTTTTATGATGGGATACAGTATTTCCTTAGTCTTTCTTCTGGGATTTATTAGGAGGCAGGTATGAAGTTCTTTGATGGAAATACTATTAACCTCAGCTAAGCAGGAATGTCAGTACATTTAATGAAAAATGGTGGTGGTCAGAAGCCTTGGATGTGGAGAAGAAAAGGCAGCTGGCTACCTGTAAGTAAGGGTCATTTGATTTCTTGCTTTAGTTTTTACCCTGTAAAAACTTATTCTGCAGTCTGAGATACAGGGAGCAGATGGTAATAGGAACTGAGAGGCCAAGCGAGCCAGTGCTGAGGAAAATGAAAGCAATTGTCAAGCAGAGGCAGGTGAGATCTCCTCTTGGGACTGCAAAGTTCATAAATCTGTTATGCACCCTTCTTGAGTAAGGAACACAGGCCTTGCACAGGTTTGACGCTCATGGAACTGCTTTACCAGCTGTAACTAACTGCTGTGGCCCTTGATCCCTGCCCATTATTTCCAGCTATGGCTCTTGAGAAAAGAGCAAAGGTCCCTGATATTCTAAAAGAAAACTAGAAACAGAGCTCTGTGTGTGTGTGATTTTTTTGCTTCCTTCCTGGTCAAAGGAGAAAAGTAGAAGAAATAAATTTATTCCTTATGCATTATTATGTAAGACAGTTTTACCAAAAATACTTGAGAATTATCTAGGGTGAAAGAAGGGTCATGCTTTTGTCAAAGTATTAACTATTACCTTGTCTGTGTCTCAGCCTGTGCTTCTGTTATTCCTGGATATTTTGAGATGTTTTTCTGATAAACAGCAGGAAATTAAAGAATTGTTGAAGTTGCTGTAATGGTTAAACATGAGTCACATATTATGCTGGTTGACTAGAGCTGTTAGCTCTCCTCAGTGAGTGAAGGAGCACTGCATGGTAGCTGCTAGGGGAGGCTGTACTGGAAGCCTACAGCTGGTGCACCCCCCAGGTTCTGGGCTTGTCTGTTAGATATTCACAAGCAGTCTGGGCCATGTGCTCTGTCTGAGCTGAGAACCATCTTATTCATGATGAGAGCAGGGAAACCTGGTCCCAGGTAATACTTGGGAATAAGCAGAGGTATTTCAATCCAATCTGTTTAAGAACTCTTGCATACTTTGCTCTTTTTACTGGAGAACAAACTACTAATGTTTGCTTCTCCTCTCATAAGAACTTGCTTGCCATTGACAACTCCTAGCATTTAGAAGAAGGAGGAAGTTGTTAAAGGCACAGGGATTGCAATTTAGGTCTCCCATTATTTTTGCTTTTCAGTCAAAAAATCCCCACATTTCTTTCCTCTTATAATTTTCTCAATCCTTCTGAGCATCATCTTACCTAGCTTTTGAAATAAAAAAATAAAAAGTAATTTTTTTTTTTTTTTTCCTGAGAGATCAAACAAAGTATCATGACTTTTCTAGTTTCAGGGCTCTGTGCTGTCACTTGTTTGGTCCATCTGCTGTTGTGTCTGTGGGATGGGTTTTCTGCCCATCTGTGACTTCATTCCATTATTTGTGTGCCTGGCTCTGGTCGGGCTTGTCTCCTATTAATTTGTTCTGAATCTGTTTGCTATTCCTAGTAGCAGTCACTCGATGCTTCTCTTTTCACCTTATTTCTGCTTGATGCCTTTGATTAGTGTTTGTCTTTTCTGCTTCAGGCTGTAGATGGTGGCTGGGGAAGGACAGGAATAAGTCAGTGTTCATTCAGACAGAATAAACAATGGCTTATACTAACACAGAGCTCGCTTCAGGTGACTTCCTGCAACGTGGTTTCACATTGGTGATTTCTCTTGACACTGACACTGCTCAGTTCATGGTTTTTTGCTTTAAGAAAGGCTGCTATTCTGCTGGTAAGAGTCCTTTCTCCACTGTGTTCTAAGATAAATCTTCCCTGCTTTTATTTCTAGATAAAACCATAAAGACTGAAAAGGGCTCAGCATCACCACTTATTTCAGCTGAAGCATCGAGTGTTCAGCAAGGCCTGTCTCGTCCGTGTCCAAGGTAGTGTTTATTTCTCTGTTTGAAAATGAGCAAGCTGTCAGAATAAGTTAATGTAGGATGGGAGTCATGGAGTCTTCACTGAGCTTTTCACCACTTGCTCGCGAGCCACTAACAGGCGGGCCAGTGTATCCAGAAAAAAATGCCCCAGTTCTAAGTTCACCAGATGAAACCAGGGCCATTTTGCCACCTCTCCAAACCTAGAACTGCATCTCTCTATCCATCCTTAAAGTGGCTTAATCTAAACTAGTTAAAGCATTATGCTGAAATACGCTTAATTTTGGTTTGTTTTCTTAAAATTGTGTTATCATCCTATTGACCGTGTTACTCATGTATCACTGGTTTCTGGTACTTGATTTATTGTTGACCAAACCAGCAGGATGACTTCAGTGTTCCAGGTAAACTACCGAAATCTCTAATGGTTGGTTAGAAGTTGAAAAAACAGTGAAAAAGGAAATAGAAAATATACACAGTTAAATGCCTTTGTCCCACATTTCTTGACTTCAGATGTGCTTTCTATGGACAGCGCATAGTTCCTTATGAAGATGCTTTCATTTACTTGCCAAGCTTCTGGATTTTTAATGAGGTAGCTAGGAGTAAATTTTGTGGGTTGACTGACTTCTCTTCATAAAGCATAGAAATACAGAAAATACAGTTCTCCAGAAAGTCACTGTACTGTTGTAAATCCAGAAGCACCAGCTGTTGGTTTGGTTTTGCTTCAGGCTGTGTTTGAAATTGCTTGATGCATTAGCAGTGTACTTGCTTACCCTTACAGGGTTGGATCCTGTTAAATGTAGTTAGTTTAGTTTTGAAAATCTTATATTTGTGGTGCTTGGTTTGTAGAGGGTATTGGTATCCCTGTAGCATTTGTTTTTCTTGAGCTTCAGTATATGCTCCAAGCCATGACTTAATGTGACTCTTGTCTTAAGGATTAGATTTGCTGCTGTGAAGGGCTTTTCCTCCAGCTTGCTTGGTCCCTGAAGCAGAAAAGTGTTCAGCATTTAACTATTCCTTGTGTATGAGGTGTGTAGAATTGACCATTTTGACTCCTACATGCCTCCTACCAAGTCACGTATTGGTCATCGCTTTGCCAATTTTTTCTACAGTGTCTTACAGAGAAAAGTATAATGATAAAAGGATTTTTCCAAACTTATGTCCACTCGAAGTAAACAGAGCATATATGAAGCAAATCTCTAGTGTCTTTTCCCCCTTCCTGATAGTATTAGGTGGAATTGGTATTCCCTGTGGGTGCACTGGTATATGGGCTTTTGTCTGCAGAAGCAGGCATGCTGATAGTTTTTGTAAAAATCATTTCAGTGTCAGTCCAAGATAAAACTAGTAATAAAAACCTCTTTTCCTTCTGAAAGTCAGTGTGGACCAAGTCAATTTTATTATTATCTTGTCTGCTGTGTATGAGAGTCCTGGTGGATATGTTCTCAGCTTCTGCTTTATTACCAAAATATGAACAGGGAAAGTAAAACTATTAAAAAAATATTAAAAGGTAAGAGCTTATCGCAATCTCCAGGAGCTATAAGAAAATGATAAGAACTGGGGCATGAATATGTAGAAGAATTTTATCATTTCTGCTTAATCTCTCTGTGCCACAGCACAGAGCCTTTAACTTTTCCTCCACTTGAGAACAGTAGATTAATGTTCTGAGTCGGAGTATTGAGAAGGAAAAGAAGAGAAAAATCGAGTGAATTTTTATGGAAAATACAACCTGTTTCCTGCTTATTTTTTCTTAGCTCCGTGCTGCGCAGTGCCATCGTCCTGGCTCCCGAGCCCTGCAGGTGGCAATCTTGTGCTGTCTGGGAGAAGCAATTCCCAACTGCAGCTGGGAGCCTGTGGGTTAAGGGCAAGAGAGAGGATGGCAGCAGATGAAAAGAGAATTTATTTTTTTCACTTCTTTTCTTCAGCTTTTGAGTCTTGCATCCCTCAATATTTCCTCACAACTCCTTAATCCCCAGGACTTAGTGCAGCAATTAGCTGGCGAGGAGGGGAGGCAGCGGCCGTGCCGCAGCCGGAGCAGCGCTGCTGGCTGAGCACAGGGAGGCAAAGCTGCAGCAGGGATGCACTCCCTGCTCCTGCCTAGCACCCAAACTCTCCCTCCTGTAGGTTTTCAGGGTTCGAGTAGGATCACTAAAGGAGTCTTGTTCTCCCTTATATAGCATGACCCCAATGTTCACTGGGTTTGAAAACCAACCAACTTCCTTTAACCTGTCAGACAGAAACTGTTCCATGGAAGGATGTGACCCATTCCAGTTCTAGGGTTTGGTGATTATTCATCTTTCAACCATTATCAGCAGGACCTAGAAGAGTAACGGTCTGAAATGTAGAATACACTTTGGAAAATGTAATCATTTTCTGGATGAAGATGAGAAAAGAAAAAAAACTTTCAGTGACCAATTTTTAAAAGAAACAGGACTAAACTGGCATTTTAACACTGTATGTGCAAGTAGTTTCCTGCCTATATTCTTTTACAGTAAAATAGACTTTGCTGGCTTTTATGTACTATTGAAATTATATAAATAATTCTTTATATATATTATGTGTATATATATACATGTGGATATATATATATATGTATATGGGTTACACTCGGATTAAAATCTTAGCGGCTATGATTGGATCTAAGACTTCCCTGACTCTAAAACTTCATATCCATGGATAGTCTTTTTTTCCCAATCACTCTGAGGGATGAGTAGGCTCAACAGACCCCCAAAATCTCTCTTAGACACAGCTCTGTGAAATGAAATAAATATTTACTTGATGTTGCATATTTCAGCAGAATGCTCAATACACCAGGGAAATTTGGGAGAGAAAACCTGTGACTGGGAACTGCAGAGCAGTAACTCTATTCAGTTCAGTACAGGGAATGCAATTTATGTGGCTGCAGGAAAGTGAGTGAATTCAGAGCTCAGAATAAGGGATAGCAGTCCTGTCTGGATGTAAATCATGCAGCAAAATATCATCATCCTTGCTCTCATATCAGTATATCACTTAAAGAATTTCAAAACCTGAAGGGTGTAAGCATGGGCCCGACTTAATTTTGAGATAAAATGGGGATGCAGTTTTGCAATGAAATGAGCATCTAATCATCTGGCCCCTTGCACCCTTAATCTTTAGTTGATCTAGGCATGCAAAGGGAATCTGACAATATGAACCTGCAGTGGTTTAAGCCAGTTGTAATTTTGTGTGGTTACAGGTCCACTTTCCCTGCCCTGCCATCTGACCCTAAGGTGAGCTGGCTTAACTGATCTAGGCCAACTTTGGTTTTTGTCACTAGTGATTAGTTTTCAGGAATTGGATCCTGGAGCTGTTTGTTTCCAAGTCACACAGATGTCACTTCTCTTGAGAAGGGAAAGTGGAGTGGTTTTGTTGAACGGGCTGTTATGACAATGCACCTTAGGCTTTGCTTTCATGCATCAGAGAAACACAAGTGATAAACTTACAGATAACGTCTTGAATGAGAGTAAGGAAAGAAATGATGCAATAACAAAGATCTGCAGTGTAGTGAGCTCCGAGTCAGAGAGGCTGGTGCACTGGGAAGAAGGAGAGAAAGCTGCATGATGCAGTATTTTTATTGTTCAGCATCTCCCTCAGGCTGACGTTATTCATTCCCGTGTTGGTTTTTTTTTTCACCCTTGACTAGCCACAGATTCAGATCTAACCCTAGTCTGGCCTTTAGTGAAAGTTAAATGGCGGCTCTCCACATGAAGAGAAATCAGACTTGCTTTTAAAGCTCCATGGGAGATGGAGGCAGGAGGCTTTTCTTACCCTAAGGCAGAGAGAAGTGCTGCTGACTAAAAGCTTTTTTGGAAGGTATGCAATGAATTATCCCAATGCACAGCTCAATTGAAGGGAAAAAGATCTAACAACCCCAAGTAGGTAATTTTTCATTAAAGTGTTAGTGAAGCTTGACATTCTTAAACTTGTTCTTTCACAACAGAAATCTGCTTCTAGCATAAACTGTGTTCTAGAGGAGGGCTCAACAGGCAAGTCCAAATAAACCTGTTCAAAAAACTCGTTTTTCTAGAAGACCTCTTCAGTCACTCTGTGTGGATTTGGTTTTCCCTTCATAGGAAATGAGCAAAAGAAATGATTGAGAAGTGGTCAGGCTTTACTTTGTGTGCAACAGCAGGCAGTTTGTGCTAGGCTGAGCAACTTAAAGCTGAAACAGTTCTTAACTGAGTTCTTTTTAATAGCTGTTCTTTACTAAATAGTTTTTCTTTTTTCTTCTTTCTTACGAAATGTTTCTGTATCTTTTAAAAAGATAGTCTCTATAGGAATGCTTCCTTCCACCAGAGCATATGGATGACTTATTTACTTGATTCTGTAAGTTCATGTCTCTGAATGATGAAAACATAATTCTGCCTTGTTACTGAATAAGCACAGGGAAAAATGTACTTTTTAGTATGTGGATTAGTACTACCTCTGTCATTCTGGGGCTGAAATGTCTTGCGAAACACAAATATAACAGTCTTCACACAGACCTCTGAGAAGGAAATACTGTTACACCTTTTAGACTGGGAAACTACAGCGCCTCTCCGTGTTTGTATTCCAAGTGCATCCATGCCCAGCATTGAAATGGCATTTTATACTTCCCCACAGTCATAGAAAGAATTACACTAAATTCGAGCTAAAGGAAAATTATAGTCTGGATCTAACGAAGGGCAACGAACTAAGCAAATTTCGGGCAACTGTCCATGAACTGGAAATTAAAATTTCAGTTCTGAGACCTGTTTGAAACTAGTTAACCTCTGTAATTCACAGTGCTTTGCCTGGTTGGAGAGATGCTTTGGCACTTGCTTTTCCTACAAAAGAGAGGTTTCTGTGTGTGTGGACTGAAGGGTGATTTCCTGTGTCTGAATGCTGGTGTAGCACTGGTGAGCTGAATGCAGAAATGGTTTTGCTGTAATGCAGATTGCTGCTCTCAGGTGCAGACTTTGATTTTTGCTCAGTGCCAGTCACCTGTAAATGAAACTGCCGACGCTGCAGGAAAGGAAGGAGTCAAGGTCCGAATAGAAACAATTCAAACCTACTGGCCTGGGGAGACCAGGATCTGAACTCAGCTCTTCAGCTTTTAAAAAAATCCAGAGCTGTAGGTGACAGAAGCCAGTACCCTTTTGCTCTACTCATCCTCTCATGGAGAATAGTTGATTATAACTCCCCTCACCATTGGAAACATGGGTCCTGTGGCCACAAAAGTGACTCAGAATTAAAAGGGCAACTGGGCTTTGGGCTGATCTGTGAGAGGTCAGAGAGCAGAACTGGCAGCTGCTGGGGTGTTCAGTGTGCCCGCTGAGGGAGCTGGAAGAGGGTGTACACAAAGCTCTTCTTGCTTCTGTCTGAAGCACCTTTAAACCTTAAGCTGCTATGAAAAAATATGATGGCGGTATCTTTTCTTTTTCCACTTAATGCTACTTGGTAAATTTGTGTGCTTAAATCATAACTTCATGCAATTATATATCAGTGTTTTCTTTGTAAATGGATGTGTAGGTTTTAAAAAATGTTTTCTGATTTTTTGTGATAATATTGAGCATGGCAGCTCTCAGGAAGGTGTGTCTGCCTTTTAGTAGGGGGAAAAAAAAAGCCATGTAATCTGGTAAGTGATGAAATGTGGCTGTAATGACCAGTTAATGAGAACCATTGTGGCTCATTTATGCAATCTATTAGTTCTTATAAAATACTTCCTAAAGGCCTGGGGCACTTTAGGTCACAAATATAAAGTGAGAGTCCAGGGATTTTTTAAATAATTATTGGGAAAATGGTGATTTTAATAAAAACTGCAGTCTGATTTTTCAGAGATGCTGCAAAGAAAAGGACTTGTAATGGGTCTTTTTAAGTAGATATAGTTAACTTTCTCTGACCTATTCTGGATTTCATCTTCAGAGACTGTGCTGTCTTAGATGTAGAAAATCGTTTTAGCTGCAGCTGGTAGGAAATAAACAATTTACTAAGGTGACTTACTTCATGAGTTGTCTATACAGATGATACAGCTGAACTTCTGGAAGAATTTGCCTTTGCTTTTTTGATAGTTTCTAAATGCTTCAGCTATTCCTGCTTGGACTGTCAAGTTGCATCCTCTATGTTCCCTGAATTCCAGCTCCATAATGCAGTCTGCATTTTCTGGGATGTGTGGTTGCTCTTTGGCTTGGTGTGTTTGATGGAAGTGATTAACACGTGCTAACGTAACCATCTTGTGAGATTACTTGGTTTTGGCTTGTGAACCCATTGACTTACCTTCATTGTGTTACCATTTCTGTCTTGTGAAATTGCTGATTGTTTTCTGGCAGTTAATACCCATTTATCAGCTTTTCAACAGCCTTTGCAATGCAACATTCTTTTGTATTGTTCTTTACAAGCAGCTCCTGCAGAATTCTGTAAATTATGTTACCCTATTGCAGTTCTCCTGTATTGCTGTGGGGTCAGGTTGCACAGCTGTTCATATGTAAAAAGCAACTAAGAAACTTTGTGAGAGTCTTTGTTGCAGATGTTGATTCTAATTTTGCACAGCAAAGAAAACCTCAGGTGCTACATTTTTCATTCTGTTTTTAGCTCCTATATCTTCATCCTTTTTTTTGGATGGCTCTAGGAAACTGTATATGACGATTGTACTTTCTTATTCTGCTTCACCTCCCTAAGTTTTGGCCAGTTCGACAAATAAGACTTAAAGTCAGGTATAACCATCTAAATGCAGCCTTAACTTGCAAGCTCTATAATTTTCTTGCCTTAAGTATTTTTAAGTTTGAATTGAATTTCAGATCATGTCTCAGTGACTAAAGGAAGGAAAAGGGAAAAAGAGACTGGAGGAAAGGAGGTTAGGCTTGCGGCAAGGCTTTTTTTAGGACTTAAAGAACTTTTACCTCATGTGCTCTGTGTGACTCTGGGCAACTTTCTGGGCTCAAGTTCTAAGTTCACTTGAAAGTACATGCTGAGGTTAACAAAATGCATTTCTTTTTCATTTTTATATAGTTGTGGATGCTTTTTTTTCTTTCTCTGTGGCATTTAGAGATTGGGCCATTGGGGCCATTTGGAGAACTTGCCTAAAGAAGTTTTGCCATGTGAAGTTCCTTGACGCTGGCAGTGCCCTCCCTCTGGTGCTCTCCTGTGGGGTGTTACAGTCGCACCTTTGGTCAGTTGTCTGTGTTTATTGTGAGGTGCTGAAGGCAGGCTGAGGCTTTTTCATAATTTTGGGCAAAGATTGGACTTGATCTTGGAGGTATTTTCAACCTTTAAAGATTCTCTGATATGCAGACTCGTTGTAGATTAAATCTTATTCCTATTTTGGTTTAGAATTTGTCAAAAATAACTTTATTAGCAGATTGGTAGAAGGTTCAATTTGTTGCTGTTTGTCAGGTGAGAGAAGAAACATGTATTTATCTGCAAAGAACTAGACAGTTATCTCCCTTCCGTGGTGTGTCTTATACATACTTATTGCAGACAGCCAACAAAAAGAAGTCATGAAACATCTCACCTGAAGTGGAGTGGTTCGGGAGAAATAAGACATGAAATCTGGTGTCTTTTGGGAAGCACTGGCATAGGATATGGAGCTTTAAAAGCATTGCTAATTGCTGAAAATTATCAACACCTTTTTCATGTCCGAAACAATGTAGGTAAAGATGATTAGACTCAGTTAACTTTGGTTCTATTAATTTTGTAAGAAATTTGATGAAAGGTCAAGATTTTTCTTCTAGGGTTTTTTTTTTCCCTTCCTAATTAAGGCTCTTGGTTAGGAAATATTGTTTGGTGTGTTCCTCAATAGTGTTTCTTTGAAAGATATCAGATCTCTTACCTAGAGGTCGTTTGTAGAAGAAAGCAGGGATGCTGCAGGTTCTGGTTGAAGTGTTTTGGTACACATGTGCAGACACAGCAACTCAGGGAATTTATTATAAAGCAATCCCAAACCCAAGCCTATGCTTGGTTCTATGCTTGCAGTAGGGAGAATCTATTTTAAATCACTGGGGCAGCATCTGGTTTAGGCCTGAGTAACAGAAGACTTGAATGTGTGAGATTTTTCATTTGTATAAAAGCAGACAAGGAAAAGTTTGTCAGTAGTCAGCAACTTAGAGAATATTAGCTTTGAGTTGGATTGTACTGATTTCTGTGGCAGCTCAGAGAGGAAGTTGTTTGTGTGTGGAGTGACCGAATGGAGTTACACTGGTGCCCAGCTACTTTAAAAATCTCTTATTTTTTTAAATTGCCTGCTTTATGAATTCAGTCTCACCTTTTGAAAGGTTACAGTCTGGTATTTGATCAAGGATCTATTCTCTCTGGAGAGAGAATTAAAGGGTGATTGACCTATAATGCACCTTATGATTGGCTTTGAGAATATGTTGATGATAGGAAGATTATTGAAGGCCAACAAGTGACTTTCTCTATTTATATGTTTGCAGGTGGTAGGGGAATGGCAGTTGAATTTTTAATGAGTTTTTCATCCTGTCAGTCTAGTGTTTCAAATTAACAGGCATGTAAACTTAAAATAGGGTTTCCAATAGTCCAACTTGCATTAATTTTAATTCCAGTGTTTGTTCCTGGAACAGACCTACGGCACAGTGATCTACATTTTATTACCAACTCTTGGGGAATGGGATGGGGTACAGTGAGAGCAGGGTAAAA
The DNA here is from genome assembly GCA_013397755.1 of Cnemophilus loriae. Classification (NCBI taxonomy): domain Eukaryota; kingdom Metazoa; phylum Chordata; class Aves; order Passeriformes; family Corvidae; genus Cnemophilus; species Cnemophilus loriae. The sequence continues at coordinate 2,873,983 of VZTF01001321.1, forward strand.
ATGTTTTTGTGTTTCACCATTTGCAGATAAATATCTAATATCTAAGCCCATATTGTTCCTACTGCTGCAGAAGCGTCACACTTGGTTGAGAAAAGCTCCCTGGATTAGAACACTTCAAGAGCTCACACTGACAGACATTGTCAAATCACCAGCTACATGGAATTGGTCTGTGTAGGTAAATCCAAGGGGTCTGCCGTGCCCAGCCAGTGCCCAGGGAACTTCTGTTAGTGGTTTGGTCTTTGTGGGTTCCAGATGCAGCTGGTAATGCTCTGCCAGATTAGGGGGGAATGGGGGAATTGCTGGAGCAGGATGCACTCGTGCCCCATCTCCTCTAATTACATCCCTCTATCTCCATACCGTAATCCATGATGCTCAAGCTATTTATGAGCACAGTCCCCCACCAGGACACACCTGGTACATGTGCTGCTCCCCAGGGTGAAGGTGTTACTGGATGATAAAACATTTTCTGACTGACAGTGCAAACTGAACACTAATGATGAGTGAAGTTACTCTTACCTTGAAAATGTTGGACAAGTTTGATTTTTTTTTTTTTTCCCTGAAGAAAGATACAGATAACTGAAGGAATTTGACATGCCCATGCTGAGGTTTTATTTTTGACCTAAATTAATAGAGGCTAAATATAGTGATTTCAGGCTCCAGTAATTAATTGCTTATGGATAAAGGAAGAAGAGTGTCAACTCGTCTCTTGGATCAGCATAGGATCAGTCTGGTCAGTCACTGGCAGTCTCTGGAGGAGACAGCAAATGTTTTAACTGATATTTCACTCAGTCTTCAATATTTAGTAACAACTTTTCCCAATCCTCTATTCTTAGAATGTGATGACAGATAAAGCAATAGCTTAAATTATTTAAAAAATTTCTTTAAAAATTTATCTCTGACAATGTTGTTGATAAGGCATCAGGGACAAGTTGTACTATAAATGATCTGCGTAAGGAACTGGTATATAGTTTTTTGTTGTCAGTTTGGTACTCTGGGGAAGTTTATATCTCTGACAGCTGACCCCTGGATGCATTCCAGGATAACCTGCAAAGATGAACTGTATTACCTCTATAAATAGGGAAGATGGATGTTTGAAGACATATATCCCCTCATACTCTTAGTAGGAAGAATGTTGTGGCAATTGATAAATCAAATTATCAGTTTCAGGGCTACCAGGATAATTATGAACCCTGAATAATTCAGATGTTTAGAGTATGTGAAATCTGTTTTGAGACTGGTGTAAGAGGAAGGTGATACTTCACTTCTTATTGCCTCAGCGTGCCGTAATGGTCTTTTTAAGAAGTACTACTCCAAGTATTAGTGCTTTTCCACCACCCAAATACGGGTAGGGTTTTGTTGTGATCTAAAAATTATTATTGCAGCACAGAAAGCACTGTTGTTTAATGTTAATAGAAATTTAATCTCATTGTCTCTAACGAGAGGTAGGTGGGGAAGGCAGAGAATAGAAATTGGCACAGAGAAGGTAGCCAGTTTTGAAGAAACTAAAAAGTGGTAATGGAATTAAGACTAGAGGAAAAACTAAAAACATTTTGAGAAATATCAATCTGTGAGTTTTTTGTTTCATTGATTCAGCATTTGGAAGCCCCAGGATTTTGGGATGGGTAAAAGGAGTGATCCTTTTATTCTTTCTACTTCCTTCCATAATTTAAATAAAATTTCCATGTTTTCAAGATAAAATATCTCTCTCCCTGCAATTGTCTCTGAGTATCAAATAAAAGAAGTTCTTTCCAAACATGAGGAGTGAAAGACACTGCATTTTTTTTCTTCCTTCTCCAGTCAAAGGTATTTGAGTCCCCAAGTTACAAGGTATTTAAGTTTAATCTAATTTTCAGCTAGAAAATTCCTAACTAGCTTTGCTCAAAACTGGAAATAAGATTCACAAATGGCTTATGCTTGGCCTTGTGCTTGTTCATTGTTCTTGGTGACAGGAATCCTCCACCTCATGCATTGAGGCACATGTATATTGATTTAAAATGGATGTATGAGGGACACTGTATGCATGGGAATATTTTAATATGTATGGTGACACTGGCATATGAAAAATAGTAGGAAAACAGCTATAAATAATATCCAAGTTAGAGTATTTTTGTTGCATTCAAAAATACCAAGAGAGCAGGGACAGCATGGATACTATAGGACAGTGCAATACTTCCACTGAGCTTGCATGTTTTTGGTGGTACGGTTACCATAGTGAAACTTTCCTCGGTAATTTTGTTGGGGGGAAAAAGTTATTTTAATGTAGCTGTAATTAAGGTTAGTTAGTCATGATACAATTGATCCATCAAACAGTAGCAGAATGTGTCAATCAATTGCAAAGAAGGGGAATAGTCTTTGGTATCCAAATTCTGGTCATAACTACTAGATCTCTAAGAATCTCTGTTAATATGATGCATTTATTGGAGTTTCTATCTTGGTTTTTTTTTTTTTTAAATGTAAGTTAAATCCTTCTGTTGTGCGTGTGCATAGTCATGTAGTAGCCTGTCTGAGGAGCTTCAGGACATGCTGCAGAATTTTTTTCCCATAAATGCTTTTGAAGTTGGAGTCTTTGAAGGAGCTCTAAAAGAAAAAAAATCAACAGTTACGTGAGCTGTATTTGGGATTAGGGAGAGAGGGAGAAGTATGTTCATAATCATCTGTTTTTTCTAGCAGAATTATTGTCATCTTGAATTATTTTAAGTGATATAGGAATTATTTCTTTAACACATAGAGCATTTGTACAAAGCTGATAAGAGAGAATGTTGCAACTCTCACATAGTATAGTGATCAAATTCTGAATTAGTAATTTGAGTGACTTGCATTAAAATTAAATGCGACAACCAGTTCAGTTAAAAGTAGATAGAAATTTAGAGGTGATGCTTCTTGTTTCCTACTCATACACCTGATCTTGTCTGAAAATCTCGCCATACTGAAGTGATGAATGATGCTGAAAGTTCTAGGAGGCATCAAAGATGTGGGATTTGGTAAAGTCCATGGAATGTTATTTGCAGGCAGAAAGTAATTTCTCTCCCTTTTCTCTCATATTAAACTGGGAAAAGAAGCCTTTGCTGTGCATGGGAACAGTGGCACATCTTGATGAATGAGGGCCTCCTTGTTTACAGCAAGAAAAACCTGGCCATTTTCCACTCTATTTCTTGTGACTGTTTAAGCAATTAAATATGTTAAAGCTATTTTTGTTGGGTTTGTTTTTTTTTTTACTGGCCTAAATTGTTTCTTAACTCATCTGATTGACCTAGATTATTGTTCAGTTTGATGTTTTTGTTTCACTTGTCTGTTTTATGAAGGCAGGATTTTCTTCAAGGCCAAGTGCCCTTTAGGTCTTTTAGTGGATGGAGAACTGGGTGGAACAGCCAATTTTGGATGTTATGTTTATTTCCTCTAATGTGAACTGTAATTGCAATGATTGAGGTTGATAGATCAGTTTGTGGCCAAATAAATACATTTTTCCTTTAAAATCTAGGGAGCAAGAATAGCTCTTTATCCTTCTGAGAGATTAAAAGCTTCCTTAATGACACAGTAGCTTGCTTTATCTATCTATCTATCCGTCTATCTATCTATCTATCTATTTTTTTTAAATATGGCTTTTTTCTTTTTGCTGGGGAGGAAAAAACCCCAGAATTGAAGATGCAATCAATTCAAAAACATTGCTTTTTACCCTCCTATATTAAATTATTTTAGATTATGTGGTAGTTTATATTTTGAAACATGATAATTTCGACGATGTGGAAATGACATTTGCAATTTAGCTGCTTGTTGATTGACTGTTGCTGAAACAAGCTTTCCTTTTCTTGTCAGAAGAGGTTCTAGTAAAAAGATAAACAGATGAGTTATGAAGAAAATAATTTTCAAGCACTATTGAATGGAGGTAAAATCTGCTTTCAGGAAGCAAGGAAAACGAAAGTGAAAGACACCTCTTTCCCTGTGCCATGACTCATGATAGAAAATACCACTGTAAATGGTCAGGGTTTATATATTGTGATACTCTGGCAAAACCAAACTCAGGTAGACCTCGGGAAAACTAGCTTGAACTATTTACTAAGTATCACACTTTAAAATATTATTCTATACCTGCTTTCCCTATTCCTCCGACATACAGGTAATCTGGGAGTCTAGTAGCTCTCTCAGTTGGGTGTCATACCTAAAAACTTACGATTTCACCTTTCAAATAAGCTTTCCGATAAGGAGAGGATGTTGGCTGCTGTGTCGTTCTGGGATTTTAGACAGTAATCTGATGGCCTGACTTGATGGTTTTGCGTGGCATGTACAGAGTGACTTTGTTCTGACTGGGTTTGCAGTAAATGACTGAATGTTTTTCACTCTGGTTTCATAAAGCTTTGTGTATTTGTAACCTGGCTGTGGAAACACCTCCATAGCAAGCACAGGGAGGTTGGTTGGTCTGTGTTTTCATTAGCATACCAAGGATCTGTCATTGTCCACAGAAAACATATGGAGAAATAACCAGAAAATAAATGGGCTCTTGTAATCAAGCATGCATCTCCTGTACAGGTATCGTTCCAGAAATGGGATTTTGGTCTTGATTCAACAAGAGCTTAATTTTGTGTAAGTATTCAAGGCAGGAAACCTGGGTAGGAATCTTTGCAGAGATGTCAGTGGGAGAACGCTGCTGTGTGATACTACATCAGTAGTAATGTTACAGATTCTCCATGGGCTCAGAGTCAGAGCAGAGATTTCTTTGGCCGATGCCTCTGAGCTGATGATAGCCAGGGATTGTTATGGTGTTGAAGAGAAAAGGGGAACGAAAGTGCTAATTTCCTCCTGCAGATAATCCATGTTAGAGGGGAACTTAATCAAAGCGTCATTACTTTAATGAAATTCTCATATAAAATGCAGGACACTTGATATAATTTATCTAAATTAATTACTCTCTGCTACTAAAAGCAAGTTGTATGACAAATTATTTGTTCTGCCTATTCATCTGTTCTTTATCAGACCTTTTCCTACTCTGATGCAACATAAAGAGCAGGAGCAGCCTTTTTCATGGTGCTGAGTGGATTAATTTGCATTGATCCCAGGCTAATAGATGAGTTATTTCACCCAAGACAGCACTCAGTAGTTTTAATAACATAATATTTTTCTGTGCGTAAATTAACAATCATTTTACAAGTAAACAAAATACAAAATAATTATTTTTCAATTATTCTTTTCAGGTTTCTTTTTTTAAAGTAGTAAAATAAATTAAAAAAACCACAAACCAACCAATTTCATGTGTGCATAATAACACAAATCTCAGGTAGGATTTTGTGCTTGTGTTACAAGTAAGAAAGCTCCTAACATCTTTCAGATTATAAATTGTGTTTACACTTCAAATTTATCTGTAAAAATAAGACGCTTCAGATAAAGAGCTTCTCCATCCAGTTAGAGTAAATGAAGACAAATGCCTCAGAAGCAAGGTGAATCAGCTTTAAAAATTTTGAAGTGTTGCCCTGTGGGACATGAAGTGTGAATCCTGAGTAGAAGTTATGACTTCAACTTTATTGCCCATAAACCTGTTGTTTTAAAAAGTTAGGGATGATCAGCAAGAATCAGCAAAAGCTGAATAGCTTGTTTGGGATCTGGCTTAAACGTTGAGCTTTCTTCACAGCAGCAGTAGAAGACTGCAGCACGGTGTCTTAATGGATTAGGGTAGAGCCACATCCGAATTACTTGATGTGGATTTGGGTTTGGTGTCCAGTTAGGGGCTTCTTTAGTGCTGAATCTGCAGTCCTACTCCAGAGCCAGAGTAACAAAGGCAACACTTGGAATCTGAGACTCTGAAGTCCTCAGGTTGTTGGGAGGAGGATGCTGGGTTGGGCAGAGCAGTGGCTCTGACGTCGGCTCAGCACGGAGCTTTCGCTGGCACCTGAGTGCCTGGGCCAGGTTCTGTGGGACTGCAGGGCTGTGCGTCCCGTGTGTCTGGATCCAGAGCTGGGATCAGTTCTCTCCATGTTCCCTTTGTGGTTCTCCCATGAAGATACACATAATGACACGTGGTTGCTGAGCTGTAACGGTGTGTAATATTAGAATCAGATTGTCCTTACAGAAATAGGCATGTGGGCTTTCAGTGCTGTTGCCTGTTGAAAGCTTGCTCACAAACCAGAGCAGGCAGACTGGATTGTGTGAATGCTCTTCATCTTGTCTGAGCACACAAGCCTTCGTTTTCCTAGCGAGAAGTTCCTAAACAGTTTTTTAAAAGGATGACTCACTTTGATAAGTACTAGGAGCAGCTGTTGTGCTGGTTCTTAGCTCTCAGCTGGTACCTAAAGCTGGCACAGTGTCGGCAGCACAAGGCTGATCACAAACCTGTGTTCAGGGCTCTGTCACACAGAGCGCGGCTGCACAGACGGAAAGCGGCTTCTCAGCAGCTCATCTCATCTGAGTGGGGGGCTGTCATGGCAGAACTGGTGTAGCATAGATGCAGAATCATTTACAGCTACTGTGTAAGCACCTTGAGCTGTGTCCTGTCATACATACAACTCCACGAGGCAAGAAACGGGGAGGGTTCAGCATGATTTTTAAGTAGCTGAGACTTAGCCATTAAAACAATCTTCATTTCTACAGTAATGTGGGATTTTAAAAACAACTAATGGAAGTATTTCTAATGTTACTTTCTGAGCCATTCTAATACTTCTATGTGGTTATAAACTTAGTTGCCATCCTGGATATTTTTTCTAGCATGTTCGCTTTATCTGGGAAACTTTAAGCCAACTTACTTGTTCTTCTAACTTTTGAGCTTTGAAAATTGGAGCTCTTCTTGTCAGAATGTTCTGCTATTACTCAGACTATGTTTGTGAACCTGCCAAACTGCTTTGCTCAGGTTTCATGAACTCTTGATTCAGAAAAGAAAAAAATGAATTTTTCTCTGTGTGTGCCCAGAATGCACAAAGGCATTTTCCCAGGAACAGGTCCTGTCTGCTGAGGAAGGTTTTGTGGAACATGTCCATTCAGCCTGATGGCTACTATATTGAGTTGCCAGTGGGCAAAACAGTGAAAACAGAATCATCTTTGGGGGTCTTTTGAATGAATGCACAAGTGCTGTAAAGGAAACTTGTGTATTCTGGATAGTGTCTGGATAGTCCATTGCTGAACCCAGTGGAGTTTCTCTAATATTTAGGGAACACTGAAGCAGAGAATGGTGAGTTTGAATGGATTACCTGCATGAAAAGTCAGCCTAATTGCTGTTAGATGCCAGGTTTAAATTTGAGGGATATCTGGAAGAGTCTGGATAAGCACCTGAACTTTGCAGTACTCATTTGAACTGTTTGAAGGTAGCTTGCTGGTAGCTGGAAGTCCCTAGCTTGTTTTTTCCTTTACCTGTGAGACTCAGATTCTCCCCACACAATCAGCTTTGCTTGCCGTTGACTCTTGACAGTAGCAGCTTGCTCCCTGGCTAACCCAAATGTGCTCGAATTCAGGTGGGAAAGGCCATTTTAGGCAAACGTGAAAACAAAGGTCGACCTGACACCATTATATAGGCTGGAAAAATATGACAAGCACAAATTATACCAGCTTTGCCTCTAGGCAGACATGGTTAGCAGCTTCCAACCTTCCCAGTTTATACTGGTCATATTTTCACTTTGCTTTTTACAAACAAATTAAAATGGACACTGCAGCATCCTGAAATCACCCTTTGGCTTACTTGTGAGACTTGACTGAAGCCAAAGATATGCAGGTGGTTCTGACAGCTGCACTCAGCAATAGATTCTAGTCTTGTGCCCACAGAAAGTAGGTTAATCCACTGCTTCTGGCATCGTGGGTTAGAAGAAACTCTTTGAAAATACAATTGTGCACTGAAATGCTCTGTTTCTCTTCCCACTGTTGAAATACGTTTAGTGAGATTTTCTTCTCCTTTTTTAGCAATTATTAATGCTAATACTTTCATTTTTGCAATGCACTGTATTTCAAAACCTTTTTGTTTGCTGAAATAAACAATTGTTTGAGTGATGTTTATTTTTTTTGGCAGATGGAATCAAAGTGCACTTGCAAATATTTGTAATTGTTACATCTTTGTGGGAACTTTTGTAATTTATTTCTATTAAGAAAAATACAATCACTTCAATAAAATCAGCCTTTTGGGCAAGTTAGGTTTTTATTTTGAGCTCTGATGAGTTGGATAAGTTTGTTTCCACTCAGTGTAAATGTGGTTTCAGATTAGAACGCATGAATAACAAAAAGGCAAAATAACAGGCACGTTAATGGGCACTGATTAAACTCAGTGAGAGACACATGCATTATTCCTACATTATTAACTTTCTGACACAGTTTAAATTGCTATAAATTATATTTGCATGAATGGGTTAGACCCCCTGTAGAATAAAATGTTTGGTTGTGATAATAGAGTAAAAGGAAATTTAAGTCAAAGGTGAAATCTTAACTGATTGAGAGCTGATGAAATTTCTTACCTGTGTTGACAGTGCAAATTCCTTGTGTACTCTGAGTCACCCTAATGGGACCAAGCATCTTCACAGTAATTAAATCACTCTCCAACACCTCTCTTTCTGAAATTGAGGCTACAGGCTGTTTGGGATATACTTTCCTTGCTGTGTGTATGGGCCCCAGGGAGGTGGGAGAACCCGAACACTGAAGGGAGGACAAGGGGAGTGGAGACAGAATTTTACATAGATTTTTTTTTTTCCTTTAGTACATACATGCACATATTTCTGGTTTCTATGAACTAGACTTTATCTGAAAATCAGATCTGTGTATTACAGTGAAGTTTTAGCTAATAAAATGTTCAAGTCCTTTTTGCAAGTGGGGGAAAAATTTAGTAGCTGTATACAGTCTTAGGAGATGGGGGACTTGGGCAACTGTTATTTAATGCAAGACAATGTTGAAGATGTGTTGGTTAGGAGTTTTTTTTGGGATAGATTAGTTCAACGAAAAGTTCATAGTGGGTTTATTGGGAATTTGTGAGCTCTTGTATAGTATAAACATAGATATTGTTTCTTAATACAAATAGTTACTAAGTATTATTAGAATCTGTTACGCACACGGAAGGCAGGTGAGCTCATTCACAGAAGCAAAGCAAACTGAAAACTATATGGAAGCAAATATTTTTTAAAGTGCGTTCTGCATTGAGAACTTACCTGGTATTGAGGCTTGAATGTTGGTCATTTTGCTTCTGTGTAGTCTTCTCTCTAGAAAGCGTTGGTTCCCTTTTTCTTTCCTATCCCTTTGCCAAGAAAAAGGAAGCTGATTTCCAATGAAGATTTTGTTTCTTATTCATCCAGCTGATTACTCCGTCAAGATGAATGTATCGAAGTAGTTGGAGACGCTGAACCTGTGGCACTGGTGGCTGATTTATTTGCAAGTCCTCATTAAGTTTTTTTCTTCATGTGGATTTTTTGCCAGCCTTGCCTCTTGCATCTCTAAGAAACATATTGCGCATTCTTACAGTGCACCATTACCCATTGTGAGCTTTTATACTTTTCCCTTTTTTTCCCTTCTTTACTTGATGTCAATTATTTCATGATGTGCTGTGTATGAAGATTGTTTAACTTTAAAGTTGTGTGATATCTTTTTTTATTTCCGTTGATTAAAATAAACTTGCTCTGGTTTTATTCCACATTACAGAAAGATCACTGGGGAAACTTGAAGAAATTATATAAATGTTTAAAACTTAAATCCTCTTTTAAAATATTGTTATTGATTACTGCATAATTAATTTTACTTAGTAATAATACCTCACGAGTGGCAATATTTCCTAATTGCTAAGGGAAAAGATGACATGATAATGTTCTGGAGGTGAAGAAGAAACTTTTTGATGGATTGGATAAATGCTTTTGATCAGGCAAGAGGGACAATGACTATTAGTGTGGGCAGCAAGAAGAAGTGAAAGCCAAGACTGATTTGTTCCTGTGTCTGTTTCAACACATGCTTGTTTTGCTTTCTCACACATTTCACTTTATGACTCACAGTTAATGTGTTTTTAGGGGAAAGGTGTGGAGAGAACAGCCATCTGGAAAGGCCACTGAAAGAACACTTGTCTGTTCAGTTGCAAGTGGGTAAAAAAAACCATGTGAAACTTAAGCTTATATTGAAACATTGTGCTAAGCTGGATGTGTTCATGACCCTCTTTCATATCATCAGAAAATGATGATGTGACAGCGCAGCAGAAAAAGTTGATCATTGTTTTGAAAATGAAGTTCTGTATTTGGGACACTTTAACTTGATGTTTCCAACGCAAGGCACATTAAAGAGAGCAGGTGCACAGTACTGAGTCAGGCTTTGTGCAAATGTGTCACAGCTCTCACTTGTGTTGCTGCTTCTAGGAGAGCTGTGAGGGCCCCTCTTGTTTAAAAGCTCTTCTTGCACTCTGCAGAGACATCAGATTTCCTTAGTGAAACTCCTTATTAATTTTGAATCTTAGTGACTTGAGAGACTATGAATAAAAATTATCAAAATAGGCTAATTGGCTCACAGTATTAAGACAAAATTTCTATTCAGTATGAGTCTGATGTTAGTGATGATTCTTGAGCAAAGGCATTAGTTGAAGCATTTCCAGGAAAATTATTGCTGAAATTATTTACAGCAGTCACCATCTATTTTGATGTTTGGGTATGCTTGAATACAGCAAGGCTGGGATCACAAAACATGGATTCCTTTCTGTGGAAAAAGACCTGCAGCCAGAACAGAGTCCATGTCAAATGTATACCTGATAGTTCAGTCCTATGCAAATATTGAATGGCTTTGCATTTTTACTGCTTTGGCCAAATATATTGATTTACGGCAGTTTATAAATGTTATTAAATGTTATTTAAGCCTACCTGTTCCTCTGGCCTTCCAGAATGCCTGAGTCATATTAAATGAGTTTGGATTTCAACCATCAATAGCAGGATGCTGCCTATTACTCTATGGTGTTATTTCACAGGTTAATTGAGTATTGTCTTCAAAACCATACATACATTCTTGCTTAAAAATACATGCTTTGAATAATAAGTGGCTGGGAGAGCTCCATCCTTTTTTGTATGTTTGGGGTTTTTTTTCCCACCGATTGGGATCTCCAAGAACTGGAAGTGAAGGAACTTAGCCGAGACCATGGTTTTTTTTAAGCTTTAGTCTGTAGACATGTAAAGTATCAGACTGAGAGGCAGGAGGTGTGGGTGGAACAGAAACTGTTCAGGCTTTTCCCTTCTGTCCCATGGCAGAAGCAGATGGGTGGATGAGGTAATTTACCTGGATTCAGTCACAGCCACCTCCCTGGTCTGGGCTTCAAAAACCAACTTGCTGCTATGACAGCAAGGTACTGATTTGGTCATTTCAAGGAAAGGATGTGTATAGAGTGTTTCTAGAATCTCTAAAGTAGCTAATAATACTTAGAGTACACATTGTGACGTAAATTATAAAAATGGTAATGTAGACATTGTAATCAATATAAACTAATTTTACATACCCAGTGCTGCTTTCTAATATGTGGAGAGAGTATTCTGAATAATGTAAGGAATTAACAATTCATGAAAAGCAGCCTCTGTGAGCTTCAAAGAAGTCATTAAACACAACCTTTCAGATTTTTAGTGTTGTTAAGTTTCAGTGTTCAAATCAAATAGCTTCAGATGTATGTACACATAAGTCATGTAGTACTTCTGCTTTCTGCAACTCAATCAACAGATAAAACGTAAGTGAAACAGTTTATTTTTGCTATTTAAAAGCCTCACATTTTATTCAGATCAGTGTTTTCAGCATTTGACATGGTGACAAGAGCTTGTTATATATTAACTGTTAGAAGAACATACCCAGTGAGATTAATAGCTTTATTTTTGTTTTGACATCTGTCTTAAGATCTTTTTTTTTAAATCTAGACTACAACGTGGCTTTGTTTGTAAGAGATATGTCCAGTTTCTATGTCCTACTAGCTGAATTTTAGAATAATGAAAAATCGATCAAGGTATGTGGCATAAATTAGTATTTTCCTGTCAGTTCAGATACACTTAATCTCCATGTCTAGTCTTGGGGGGAATGTTCTCGTGTTCTTTTTTCCATGTGAGGTTTCTTGTGTAACCAACCCCAGCTCTTATGTAGTGATGAGAGATCCCTATCTTAGGAAGGGGAGCTCTTCACTGTAAAATGCAATGTTATATGTGCCAGAGATTTTGTGATCAAAGTGTATTTTAGCATTTATGTTATGGCAGGTGTTAAAGACTTATATGAAGTGATTTAGTGCTATGGAGCCATTTGGGTAGGAACTTGAGCAAAAAAGTGTTTGTGGGGGTTTTTGTTGGTTTTGTTGGTTTTAGAACTGATACTGCCTTGTGCTTGCTTGCAAAGTGAGCTACTCTGTGACAGGGACGGAGAAGAAGAGATGTAAGCTGGTACAGCAGAGTAACCACTCTGCTGACACTATTGTTCCGAGAGGAAGTCGTACTTTCTTCTAGTTTCTCATCCCACATTCCTTAAATCTGTCTTTGCCATAAAAGACTGTTGAAGGACCATACAGAAAATTCTGAATCTTCTGCTTTCTTAACTATTTTAATGTTAATTTAAAAAGTATTAGCAAAGATTTAATACATCAGTTTGATGATTTTCATTTGAATGCTTTCTCTTTCAGCAATATCCTACAGAAAATACTGATTTAGAGGAAAAGAATACCTATGTAAGAACAGCTCCTCTTTGGGCTCGATCCAGATTCTGTTGCGTTGCATTACAAGAAGTAGGTAAGTGACGAAGGGCGTTTTTACACACCATTCTACATTTGTATCTTTTTGGTGTGTATCTTTCTTTTCCTCCTTGCTTTCACGCAGACAAGTCTTTGTGTGTGCATTGCATCTACATGACATACAACGTGTTCTTTCTCAAAGACCAGAAGATGTTCCAAGAACAAGGAAGAAGCTGCCCTGGCTGCCTTCTCAGTCAGGCTGGGTTCACAGTCTAGCATACTGATGTGTTTTGCAGTCACAAGTAAGATTTGCAAACTGAATTAGAAAAATACCTTTGATAAACGATAAAGACTCTTGTGGTCTAATCAGATAGATGGATGGTTGCTTTTTACTTTCTATAATGCTCTGTTGTTCTAGATTATTTGCTCGAGATAGGCATGACTTTTTAAATACGAAAATCACTTTCTTGCTGGTGTTGCTGAAAGATCACTTGCAATGTAGAATTGAGATTGGTTTGCCTCATCGACAGAGGCAGGTCTCTGCACTGGTGTTCAGAATTTCCAGTCTGACTCCGTGGGTTGTAACTGATGGCACAGTAACTATATTTCCACTGGAGAAAATGTGCAATAATTATATTGAAATGCTTCTGTTTTTAGAATGTGATAGGGTGCTTTGGTGCCTTAGTGCCTTGTGTTTAGACCAGCTGTTGCATTTTTTTTGTGACTGATTTGCTTTTTTGCCCTGGAATTCTAGCAATTTGCCGAATGAAGGAAAGCATTTGAGTAAGAGCAATATGTCTTACAACATACAAAGAGAAATCTGCTTCTGTAGCAGAATGTTTAAAAGGGATAAATGTGAGGGATTAATCTGAGAGAAAAAGTCATAAGAGTATGTGAAATGCTGTGGTTTATCTTAAAAAAAACCTATTTGCTATAGAAGGCTTGACAAAATGGTGTGTATTTACCCACTAGTTAGAGAGTTGAAAAGTTGTTTGTTTGTTTGTATCTAGAATGTGTTAGTCTGTGTAAATTTTGAGGAAGAGGGAATCCTCTTTAGTTTTGAGGGAAAAGTCAGCTTTTAAAAGAAAGGCCTGAATGCCTCTAAGAAGTGTACCAGGTTTTGGTAGCATGTGTATCGTACAGGTTTCTTCCCATATTAAACCATTGCAGAATGAGAGTATTTTTGTTTTTGTTCTTCTTGTTTCATGCTTGTAGGTGTTGGCAGCAACAAATGCACTAAAGTACTGCATGCAAGAGCCAGAAGAAATGACATGGCAGAACTTGGATGTTAGAGGTAGGATTTAAGTGAAATATAAGTGGCTTTTATGCCTCTGAGTGGAGACTGTACTTTGTAACTGCTTAAAGGGATTTTCTCTTTTGATCATTTCAGCAAAGATGTACAGTCTGTGTAAAGCCACTAATCAGAGTTAACTTGAGGCAATCTAGGATGAACCTGCTTGGTTTTAATTAGAATTATTTAATAAGCAATTACTGCTGCTGTCTGCATGCGGAACCAAAAGGGGGAGTGGTGTTTCAGAGTTTCTCCTGAGGTAGAAACTAGTTCACATCATGATACTGTGACTCAGCTTCCTGCTACATTGCCACGTAAAGGAATAAGAAAATTTTGCTTCATTTTTTGAGATACAGTGAAAATGTAACCATTGTGAACAGTAAGAGGGTGTTACCTTCTAAATAGGTGTTACGAACTCAGAATTAATTTTTTTGTAGGTTTTGAAAACTTGTGACGAAAACAGCATTTGTAAGATCAAGAGAAAGAACTAAAAGCTTCATGTGTAAAAACTTTACATTTCTTCTATTTGAAAAACCATCTTGATGGCAAATAGCAGAGTTAACATATGCAAATGTCTTGTCAGCTTGATCATCTTTTAGGTAATCCCTGCTACATTTTCCCAAAGGCTGGCAGCACAGCTTTTAGAGCTCTTCATTTTTCTCTAGATGACTGTTTAAGTGATTTTGGAACCAAATTCCCTGGTCTCTGTTTCTAGGACCTGCTGTCTTGGAATCCAAAGAATAAAGCTGGGCTTGTGTGCCTCAGATTTATTATCAGACTTGTCCTTAAATTAAAAAAAAAAATCCACCACCTTCCTTTCTTCATACTTGTGAAACTGCTAAAGCTCTGCAAGAGCTGTCTAAGTGCTTGGACAGAAAAATCAGACAGATGGTTTCTGTTATCAAATTATTTGCCTTTGTTGAAATTTAATATTTTGTTTTAGGAATACAAGTGGTTTTCACCTGGCAGATGAAGAAAAGTGTTTTTGTTATGGACTGGTTTGATGCTAAATTGCACGAGAATGAACTGCAATATTTTACAAAAGATTGAGCAGTGGGGTGCTGTGCTGGGTCTGCAGGGTGAGCTGGGCTTGCTGCATGCACTGCACTCTCCAAATGGACTTCAGGTACCAAGCATGGACTGGTTTTTGGGAACGAATGCTCTGGTCAGGTCTGCACAGACAGTCAGTTATTCAGCTGAAGCACGGCCCTCTTTGAGCCTTGCATAAGTGGCTCAGATCAGTAATTCATTCACCTTGGCTTTGCAATAGGAACATATTTCAGTATCAAATGGTTCAGATCAGTAGCTCACCTTGAATTTGCAACATGAACTTGTTTCAGTATCAGTTTTTTCTTCTCACATGCTGAAGTCTGTATGGGAATCTCACTGTTTTCAATTGCTTATGTTGATAGTTCGAGACTTTAAAGAGAAACTGGTACTTGTAGAAAAGCTGAAACACTGGACAGTATTGCCTACATTGAAGCACAGATTAAATTCAGCCTTGATATTGGAGTGTAACTTGAAATTGAAGTTAGTTTATATAGGAGAAGAATTCTCTTTTGATCTCTCTGATACCTCACTGAGGAAAAGACAAGACAAAATATTCAGTGAAAAAATAAGAGGCTGTGTGGGAGAAAGAGGATTATAGCATCTCATCTTCTCAGGCTAGAACTTGCAATGAGGTGGAAAAGGCAGTCTTGTCTTTTATGGGCTTTTGTAGAAATACACAGAAATGCAGTTACTGCCATTAATATGCAAAGTACTGAAGTTCTGTTGGGTGCAAGAATGTGCCTGCAGGCCTGTGTTAAGGGTTTAGAAGGCTTTATTGTTTGACACAAAATTGTGATGCTGAAGTTCCAGAAAAGTGGAAAAAAATGTCAGGAAATAAAAATTGCTTTTCCCCGGCTGGGATATTTAAGATTAATTATTAAATAACTCGGTAAAAAATTCACACTTGCTTCAAGGTACTCTAATTGGATTTACTTTAATGTACTGTCCTATCTTACTGGAAGAAAAATTGAAGATTTTTTGACAGTTTGAGTTTAACTATAATAAAAATAATAATGACATCCTCTCCGTGGTATACAGTTTTACAGTACACACGTAACCAAAATGAACAACCAAATAATTTCAAGTTGTGAGAAATATAGCTGCAAAATGGTAGTTTACTATTTACTTTTTTACTCCAGGTTTCTTTGGCCATTGTTGTTCATGGGAAATATTTCTATAACTTCATTCTGTTTGTAGCTTGGACTTAGTTGAATTTCCAGACTGAATTTGCTTAGAGCTAGTTCTTCTGGTAATCTTGCCATATTTTGTGTGCTACCGTGGTCTTAAATAGTTTTTATTACTGGGGTTTTTTTTGTTTGTTTGGGGTTTTTTGGGGTTTTTTTTGTTCACCACTTTGAAGAATTGTATTTTCCATCACTTCTTAGAGTTTCAGAGAGTGCAATAAGAAATGAGTAGTAATATTTTAGACTTTAGTTGGTACCTAGAAGACAAAGAAGGGTCTTTCTGTTATTTTAGTACCTGCTAAGAGATGAGCCATCTGGTAAATAGCAGCTTACAGCTTTATAGTGACAGGTGATGCTTTTTAAAGATGCTTCATAAACACTAATGATATTTTTATTCACTGCTTTACAGAAAGGTGAGTAAATAATTTACATTTTATTAACATTGAGAGAACTGGTGAGTGCTAAGTACAGGCTGTTATTCCTTTGTTCAGAAAATGCTCAGGTATAGCTTGGAAAGGTTTTTGGTTTTCTCTCTATTGTCTCATGTTTATGAAGAATATTTGAGAAGGAAACTGCAAAATTTCAGCTCACTGCAAGTTTCTAAGAGCTGGCGTCTTATTCAACACACACTTTTTACTGACTTGAAAGTACTAGAAAATAATGATAGGCTATTCTGTGCCATTATTTGTGTTGCCATCAGCTGTATTTCTTGAGGATTCAGTGAAAAGGCATTTAAAACCTTGTAGTGCTGTTGTACATGTCCTGTCTAAAGTGCAAAGTGATGGAGATAATTCTTAAAACTTTGTACTTTAATGCTGATCACAGAAAAGAAAGCTGGCTTTTGTCATGTTTTTCTTCTGGTTACTGATTTTCAGTAAGAGCCTTACCTTAAAGGATTTTAACCTTTAAAGCTCAACATGTTAGTCTTCATACTTCTTTTATTGGCCATAATTAATTTTTAGACTAAAATTAAACTTTTTTTTTTTATTTTACAAGTCAGTCCTTTTATTAATACTTAGGATGAGTCTCTGTTGCACAAGTGAAGTTATGTTACCTCAGGTAATCCCTGCTGTGCATCTGCAAGAAAACATTATTGCTTTGAAGTCCTGAAAACTGTGTATCCAGCTTTTTTGTCTTTATCCCTCTTTTCAAGTATTTTGCACAGTTCTTTCTCCTAGTTGAAGCTAATTAATTATGCAAGTTAAACACTACAAAGTGAGGAGAACATGCTTGAAATGAGGAAGGGCTGAAGTTTGTATTCCGCAAATAAAATAAAAATTAATCAGCATAATGGATTGTTTAGATTTTCAGTTTTGTGTCCATCCATGTGGCCTCCCCCTGCCCCGGATCAGTCAAACTCAAGGTGCTTTCACTGATAATGTGCTGGTGGAGACCTTGGCCATGTTCTCTGGAGAGATGTCATCTGTCCCAAGAGCTCGGTGAAATAACCTGCTCTTGGCAGTAGTTTCAGACAGTAACCAGTGATGAACGTCTTCAGTTCAGGAGGAGAACTTGTGTTTTCAAAAGGGGTTGATAATGAACAGGAACTTCAGGGAATTCATGGCACGAAGGGAAAACATGCTCGGTTCAGGAAGTTCTTCGTATCAGTGAAATTACTGTTCCAAATCACTATTCACTTATTCTGTTAGCTCTCCTAATAGTCAAATATGTTAGGAATCTGGAGTAGGACTTGGCACATGGAGTCTTAAAACATAAAAGGGAAGGAGAAATATAGTATTTGATTTTTTCAGAAGTGAGGGACTTCACTCCTGGCTTTCCCTTTTCTAGGACACTCTCACTCAATAGCTGCTTGGGCTCTTAGCTGCTCCAATGCATTTTCTTTTTATTCATTGCCCAGCTGAATTGAGGCATAAGCACAGAAGCTGATCTCTGAAAGGCTGCAAGTTCAAAGGCTTGCAATGCCAGGGTGAGGGGTTGCAACTTTTCTGACTGCCTTTATAGACAGCTGCCATAAGCTTTTAATTCTATTTTTATTTACCTTCCTGCTTTTTTCTGTTTCAGAAATTACATGATTAGCCTCACTAAAAGTATCCAAGATACCTTAGCTGCAAAAGGAGAGCCAAGTGCAAATTTGTATAACTTGTTATCAAAATCTCAGTCTGTGTTGTAAGTACAACTAGAGTAGAGAAAATAAGGAAGACAGCTTAAGACTATTTGATTCCAAGGAAGGAGCTAGGAACTCTAGAAAATAAAATATGAACTTACATGAAATTATTATATTAAATGAGAAAGTGGCTTGGAAGCACTGAAACCCAAATTACAATGTTCCTTCTGATAATTTCCTATCAGGCTGTCCTTTAAAGAAAGCTAACAAGTCATTTTGCTCCATCATGCAATGTATGTGTTACATCAGGGGAGAATTGGGGAAAAAAACCCAAGGAGCTGGAGTTGATCTGCTGACAGCCTTGTTTTTATCATCTACAGGCAACATAGAGTTACTGACACATTTTTGTCACAGTAATTACTAATTCAAGTATTTCAGCTCTATCCCTTCAAATGCTTTCCTACTACTTCTGTAATTTAGTCCTTCTATTAGGAGAACTCACTGAGGTCCTGTTTACGGTGTGTAGGAGTTCTGGGTGCCATAGAGTTACGTAATGTTTTCTGGAGCAGGGAAGGATTTTCAACCAAAACATTTCTGACAGAAAATGTAGTTGTTGTTTGATGTTTCTTAAATCATTTAGGTTTTGATGAAATTTGCTTTAAAAGAAATAAAACAAAGGGGATCTGCGAAGTTCAGATATTTCTTTTTAAAAAAAGGACTTCTTAATTGTTTTATTTCAGAAATCTCAGTTTTACTTTGTGGTGAAATAACTTCACAAAAAAATAAACAGCAAGTTCGAACAATGTTTAGAATTGAAACAAAATGCCTTCATTATCTTAGTTTTTCCATATGCACAGGCCTAGTTATTCAGAATGTCAGTGCAGTTCAAATAACCCACTCAAATAGCAAAATTGTTCTCCCACAGCTATTTCCTGGGAATATTTGCGTCCAAAAATCACTCTGAAAATAATTACTTGTTCCTGCAGCTTATAATCACGTAACATGAAAAAAGGCCTCTATTTTCCATTGCAAAGATATTATCTGAATTAGTATCTGCAAATTGGTAGGAATGTAATGCATCAATTTTAATATTGAGGGTGTAATTTGACCTGATCCTTCTCTGTTTTTCTCCTTCTCCTTCTGCTTTGTCCTGTTCTGTACTTTCACCTGATATTCACCATATTAAAAACTTGCTACTGTTACAAAATTAACACAAAGATCCATCTCTCTCATCTGGCCTAATAATGGCTTTCCAAGCTTTGATAGTGACTTCTTCGAAACTCTGAATTCCTCCATTTTTATTTTTCTTTCATTTGTCCCCACTCACTCACTTTCAGGTAAACGCTGATGTCCTTCTGGAGTCATGACGCTTTTGCATCCTTTCGATTTAGCCAGACACAGAGGATGGTAAATAGGATAGGAGATAAATAGGATTGGAAATAAGAAGTTGCTGCACAGGAAGGACCTTCCTCAGTGCAGGAGAAGCACTTGGCTCACTGCTTTGTTGGTTTTTAGCTGTTCCTCTGTCTCCTGGCACTGCCCTTGGAACACTCTCAGGCCACTGCTCAGGTGTCCAGCTCTTTCCTGCTGCGTTCCTTGGCAGCTGGACCTGTTCCTGTTCCAGGTCTTCTCTGCGATACAAATGCAACCCCGGTGTCTGCAGTGCAGGATTGTTGTGTGCAGTGGCTGGAAGGGTTTTTCTTCTCACACAGGATTTTGAATTGGTGGTGAGATCAGAAAGGGTGCTAGTGCCAATATGAAAACACTGTGGTGAATAACTTGGGAGCAATACTTGCCAGTAAAATAGGGTGTTTCTTAATTTTTAGTTTGTATTTTCCAGCTCTATCTGAGTGTTTCTTTGCAAGAACCTAACCCACTGGGATTTTTGGGTTTTGGTTACAAACAGAAAATCTGTGTTAGGCTTTTTTAAAGGTTTAAAACCTGAATGAACTCATAACTGATTTACAGTACAGCCTAATCTACTACTGCTTGTGGAGTAAAAGTACTCAGAGGGAAATAGCAGAATTTTAGAGTTATTTACATTTTGATATATCTGAAAGTAACTCCTAATAAGAAACAAGCAAGAGAAACTAACTTCAACTGCCTCACCATATAAAAAGTATCATGTAACTTATCTTGAGAGAAGATGATGATGATTATAAAACACCTAAGCTTACTTTGAGCTTCGACTGAAATTTTGAGCAGTTAGTTTTTGCTCTGTTCAATGAATAATTTCTTGAGGGTTTTGTGTCATGTTCTGCCAGTCAAAGACAAAAACTTTTAGTATATTTGGACATGTAAAGTCATGTTTTTTTTAAAAGAAATCTCTCATTCAACTACTTTGCTTTGCCATGAGTGCCTGCTCTTCAGATGGGTTTTTGAAGTGGCACATTTCGTGATCTAAGATTAATTAAACCGAGATCCTCTGCAGTAACATGCACACTTGAGACAGGGGAGTTCAGCTGAACTAACCATGCAAAGGATAAGAATCAAATGCTAAAGCCTATTTCTTCACTCAGTACAGCAATAAAGGTACATATAGTGGTGACTGTCTCTTTCAGTCTGTTCTCCCAGGTAGAGAATCTGTTCTGAAATAGGATTTCAGGAACATCCCTTTCAGGTTCTTTGTTTACAGTATGTTCTTCCAAAGCTTTTGGAAACTGCTGGAAATATTTCCAGTAATTTAAAATGTTTTATTTTACTTTTATTGTAATTACATATTAGTGAAAGTTACAACCGTATCAATTCAGTCAATTTCAGTTTATAGAAGGTTGTCTTGTATATATGATCATCTTTAATATGTGTATGAAAAGTCTTCCAAAAAGGAATATTTGCATTTTTATTAAGTTTGTCTCTAATTTTTTTTCCATGGAGGTTTGTCATACAAGTTGTGAAACTTGTGCTGATGAGAGTTTTTGTTAGTCAGTGATACGCTTCTGCTGAAAGCAGAAGAGAAGAGATAGGGAGCAAAGGATTAGCCTTCATTTAAAACCCTGTAATTAACGAAGAAAGCTCTTGTATTTGGCTCTGAGATGACTGTGCTTCAATCATTTCAGATCTGTGTTGTTGCATTTGAGCAGGAGGGTGGAACTTCGTGTCCCTGCTGAGTTTCTTAGGCAGACATGTAGCCTTCTCAGATCTCTCAGCAGGGTTTAGAAGAGATGACTCTTTGTTGCATTTTTATTTTTAACATACTTCTTTTCTTTAAAATATAAAACTGAATGATAGCGTAGCTTTGAATTATTTTCTTCAATTTATTTGTAGGGGTGACTATAAAATTTAAAACTTAAGAACCTTTGCTCAATTGAAACTTCCTAATAAAACTCACTTTTCTCTGAAGTTTGCTAGGAATAAAAACCAACTTAAAAATGTCAAAAGCTTTTTCCAAATAACAGTATTTTTACTTTTTAGAATAGATTATATAAGGGTTTCGTATTTAGATTAATTTTCTCTGCTTTCTTTGTGAGTTTAGAGAAAGATTTCCTGCATCTTGCAAGAATGCTTCTGAGGTTGCTCTTAAATGGTGCCCTCCCTCTATCCAGCTAAAGACTTTTCAGTGCCAAGATTAAATGTTTATTAAGCTACAGGGAAAACAGAAAAACAACTTTAATCTGAATTTTGGGGAAATTCAGTTACAAATCTTGCTGTAAAAAAATTAGAAAGCATTTTTAGATTCAGGTATATCTATACCTGTAATATATCTGAGTTCCATTAGAGGTGTGAGTCATATTTTCACTTTAAAGACACAATTATATGCCCTTGGCAAGGAAGGAGTAAGCAAGAGAAATGTTGAAATGCAACGTGTTCTCTCTGGAGAGATTAAAGAACCAAGTGCTTCTTTGAAGAATGTGTTTAGGAATCACACCAGGCGTAACTTTAAGGGGGAAGGGGAGGAGGGGGAAAAGAATTAGCTGACTAAATCTTTCTCTCAAGATGGAAGATCATAAAAAAAATTACAGTCTTGACACCAGCTTTTTTTCTCTTCTTCAGAATATTCCAGTTTCTTTTAGTGCTAGTGAGTTTGGGATTTTGGGGGACATAACAATGAAAAAAACTTACAAGACAGACAAAATAACCCAGTAATGTTGCCTTCCTGACTTGACAGGGATTTTTTAGACTGTCATACATTGTGAATTTTCCTTGGAGACTCATGTATACTAAATAAACTTATTTGTACAATGGTCAAAGGCTTGCAAAAGTGAAAAGGAGGATTTGTGGGTCACTTAGATCAGCTTTTACCCACTGTCTCGGTTCAGACGGGAGCTGAAATAAATGAACCTATTTGTACTGATTAAAAGACAATATCTGTAAATGCTACAGTGTCCCTACAAATGAACCTACTGTGGTTCATTAGGAGAACCAATAGAAGAGGTTTTCTTGTATTTTTGTTTTCCAACCCTTTTCCAGACAACAGAATAACAACTCTGCTTTCCTGAAATGTGTGATGCCTCTGTGTCTTTGACATAGCTGGCAAGATCTAAAACTTTAAAGCCTGTATCTTCCCCTGAGTGTCATTTCCAAATCAAAGGAACAGCATGGTGAGGGATGGCTGCCATTTCTGATATCTAATGTGCCTTACACCTGCGGGAACCCAGTGGGTGAAAGGAAGAAGATGCTGCTGCTGAGCCAGATAAGGTAAATTAAGTCTGGTCTCGTGGTCTGCTTTTTAACCTAAAATCAGTTCTGGGGACAGAGGCTGATGATCACTTTATTTGTAAAATACATGTCCCAGTGAATCAGTGATTTTGCTGTGACCCTGCAGTGACTCGAGTGGATATAGAACATACTGTGCTAGAAAGTGAGCTGTGTCAGGGCAAGATTTACAAGACACTGATTTATGGAGGTTGGTTTGAAAGGTACTGAGGGATGCAGAAACCAGTGCCATCTGTCAAATCAATCTACACATTATTCTCTAATTCTAACTCATATAGAGTTAGAGTATATTTGGCTGGAATTTAGTCTGCCTGTCTAGAAGTAGGACACACATTTTGGGAAAAGGAACTGCAAACAACATCTGAAAACTGTTGACACAATATGCCGGAATCTTTATGCAGGAAAATGTATTTAATAGCATGCAACTGGAGAAGAGAATATGTGATAACTGATTTCGTACCATTGGGTGTGCAGGAAGCTTGTCTAGCAAATGCAGGGTAGGGATGTCTAAAATCAATGTCAGCCTTCAATATTGTGACTTCACCAATTGTAATGCAGTCTTACATATTTACTAATTTTGAGCTTAAAACCAACAATTAGGAATTCTCACTTGATTGTGGTGGATTTTAAGCTGTTCATTATATTTGTTATTTAGTCCAGATTTACGTGTCTGGTAAAAATGTGTTTGCATTACGAGCCTATAATTTTAGATAAGAGATTGTGCCTGTGGCATAGCTGGGCCCTGAACCAGAAATGTCTTTCTCTTTAACCACAAAGCTGCTGTTCTGGCTCATTGTGTTTACCTGTGGGGGAAAAAATCCCACATCCCGTGTTTTGTGGGTTGCTTTCGGTAGAAGCTATTTTTCTAGTTTTAAATACATTTTTGCTCCCAGTAGGATTTTTTAATATTCTTTTTGAAGCTTGAATACATTTTCCTCTCTTCTGATTTTTCCCTTATCCATTTGACAGGTCTAACTTTTGTGCATTTTTTTTTCTACAGTTGAAATAATTGTGAAGCACTTTTAAAATTTTTGATAATATTTTGTTTTGGTTTTGTATGCCATATCCACGCGCTGTGAATACAGAACCTGTTACCTCACCACCTCAGAAACAGCGGTGTCCTTTGGGCCCTAGATTACAAAATAATAGTTGTTAAATTTAAGAGCTGGAGGCTTTTCTTTTAGTTTCCGATAGAACTTTGCTGATTACTGAGAGTATGAAGATGCCTTTTTTTTTTTTCCTCCTCCTTCACACTTGATCGATGGCAAGCATGGAGAACTCCCAATATCCTCCTCGCCCATGTGAGCCCTCTGTGCTTTCAAACTAAGACGTTCTAAGTTAGATTTGCCTCGATAAAGATCTCAGAGGAGTTGAGCGCAAGGCACTAGAGATGAGTGAGAAATCACCACTGTCTGGGAACAGCTGCAAGCTCGATCTAGTTCATGTGGCCTCCGAGAGGGCAAGACCTCAGTCCTGCAGTGACGCAGAGCAATAATCTGTAGATCTTTCTTGGCTGCACCCTCAGAGAGACCCTCAGCCTGGGAGCCGGCTGCTGCTTTCCCGTCTCCGCAGGGCTGCTTGGCTGAAGGAAGCACGAGCTACTGTAGCCATCACTACTTTTATACACGTGGCGCACGCGTACCCTTACACATATAATGTATATTTAGCACGCCTTAATAAAACATTGGCTATAACAAACAGTGGCAATGAAAATTACATGCTCTTATAAACATTCTTATTTTAAACTACATTTTGTGCTGTGATGCAGCAGAGGCATCTACAACATAATCAGCTTCATAATAGGAGAAAGTAATTTCTTAGAATGATCCTAGAGCCCTTTGTTAATGTCAAGGATAATTTGGGCTGACTGATTTGATTGCTGCTCTTTTCCGGCAAGAGGTCTCGATAAATGAAACAGCTTGCCTGGATAATTTAGGCTTATGTGATTGCCAGCAAGCTAATGATGCAAACACAGCTGAAATAAAATTTCTGCTTTATACTGGAGGTTAAAAAAGAAAAAAAAAAAGGAAAAAAAAAGAGGGAGGAAAAAATCTGCTAAAACACCTGCTGTATAGATGTCAAAACAGGGAAGAGCCATTTGCCAGTCTCAAGATGGAAAGTGGCTTGCGTGTATTATGAGACATGTTTCAGACAATTGGCCTTTATAGATCACTAGGACACTGTTCTATGTTGTTGCAGACAAGTGATCTATTCCCTTCTGCTTTCTGCCCTTGTCAAAACAGGTTGTTAAAATTTAATGGTTTTAAGGTAGGAAATTTTCTTTGAAAAAGAGGAGGAAAGTGAAGCTCTGCAGATATTTACAATGAACTTAGTATTCTGCAGTGATTTTTGCAGATTGAAGTTACAGCTTCTTCTTTTAGAAAATTTATGTATGAATTGCAGTATGTTGGCTCAGACCATTTTTTTCTGGCATGAGTACTTCGGAGAAAGAGGGGTTCTGATGCACAAATAGTTCTTATGTCACATATAGTTCTGTCTGAGAGTAACAGAGCTGAGTCTGTTCCTCAGCTGCACTACTTAATGAGGAAATATTACAGGCCTTGAGGGGTGGGGGAAATGAAACCTAAAAGTGTTATTATATTTGGCTCTTAAAACGCTTCAGAGGCCAATTCATCATTTGGTTCTAGGTCAGCCTGTTTCTTATTACTTGTCCTTTTTTTTTATTTCTTGTTGGTTTTGTGCTTTTTTGTGACTCTATCAGGACTTAAGCAAACCAACCATAAGCAAATGGCTGGAAAGTTTGCAAATTACCAAGGTTCAAAGCAGAATCATTTGTAACAAACTGTCTTTGCACGGATTGTTTTAAAGCTGTCTGTGATGAGTTTTCTTCACTTCAGGTGCTTTGATTGAAGACTTCCAATTTTTGAGCAAAAACTGCACCTCATTATGAGCAGAAATCTGACATCATTAGGAGTTAAGCAAGTCAGAGGTGTATCAGTGACTAAATAGCTCAATGAGTAGTAGTAGTGTCGTTCTATTTCTAATTAAGTGGATTTACAATGATGAATTTAGGAGCTGATCAGGCCATATTATTTGTTCTCCTCACAATTGTTTATTTTAATCTTTCTGTAATGCTTCCATTTATTGTCAAATCTTTCTGTCTTACAGATTGTAAAAGTCTAGATTTTTTTTTGTAGCACTGCTGAAGTAAGTTGGGCTATATGAAAGTTTAATTCAGTTCTTCATGAAATTTTAGGGAATGGCTTGAAAGCTAACAGAGTAAAATGTGTATGTGTCATATTTGCACATTCATGGACTAGATATTGTTTAGGTTAAAAGAAGTGCTGGTGTACATAATGAATATTAGATTGTTTATTCATAACTTTACAAAAATTAAAACATTTCATAACTTATTTATTGTTATGGTGTATATATGAGGGATCATGGAGTCAGGATTTTCTTGCAGAGAAGGAAAACTGTAACTTCTCCTATGTTCTTATGAATGCTGAATATTTGTAGTTGTTATTATCTTGGGCTTTTAAATTGTAAAGTTTGAAATAAAAGTATACACGTAACCAGATGGGTGAGCAGTATCCTTCAGTACTGATTTTGAGCTATAAATAAGTTTCCACCCACAGGCATCTGTTTAGGCCTGAACCTGTTGAGCAACTCTCCACCATCAGATTTCAAATCTGAACTCTAGTTTGGATTTTCTCTACAAATTTAATAACTGTGTCTCCAGGTAGGTATGGCCAGAGTAATCCTCCCAGATTTTGTTCCTTAGATGCAGGCTGTAATATTCAGCTTGGCTCTTGGGTGCCTCTACTTGTGTTCTAGAGAGGCAAGGCCATCTCAAAAGCCTGGAATACCCGTGAGGATTCCCGTGCGGATGTGACAGTATTTCTGAATGAGCAATTTACATGACAGCCCTAGTGTAATAACAAAATTGACCCAGCTCCTTACACCACTTTTTCCTTAGAGATTCCAGGTTAAAATAGGATACAGAAACATTACAATCTGTACTTGAGAATGAATGAACTCGATGGGTTTGTATTCTCAGAAGCATGACTATTTTTTAATTGCATCAACTGATTTAATAGAAATTACAGTGTTTCCTTAGAAACCTCACCTTGTCTGACATACACAATTAATCAGCAGACAGCTTTGGGATGAAATGCAGCAACCTAATGAGACCAAATCCTGATTGTGCTGATTAGTAATGAGAATTTGTAAAAAACTGGGCATCTGATCAGCAAGATTGAATCAGTGTCGGTTTGGGTGTGTGTACACTTGGCAGGGAACAGGGGAATGAGGGGAGGAAACGCAACTGCTTCCAAATACCTTGGTGACCAGGAGTCACAGGACAGGAGGCAGCTGCCCTGGCAGCCACACACGCCCCAGCCGTGCTTTGTAAACAAGAGTCATTTTGATTGGAAAATGTTTCCCAGACTTTCAGTGAGGTTAATGAATAAAAGTCCCTGTGCCTACAATGACATTTCAACTTTACTGAAGTTGTTTCCCCAATCTCAAGTCTTCCACTTTTTGCAAAAACTGGGAATCTCTCAATTTCAGACTCATTTTTCCAAAACAGACTGCTGGACACTGGATGATATCTGATGGCCTTGGAGGCCTGAGATCGATACCATGATTTCCTGCCTCTGAGGCAGCCTGGCTGAGGGGTCTGACATGAAGTGTTTTCTCTTTCTTTTGGCAGGGTGACAGGTATACATTTTAAGGAAGTCTATGGAGTCTGAGAAAAATTGTGGATGACTGCTTTGAGGTCAGCAAAACACGCACTTTTATATATGTACACACACACACACACACTATATATATATATGTATATATATGTATGTCTGTGTATATAGAAAGAGAATTTTTCTTCCTATGAAACTTGGCTGAAACAGAAAGCTTTATATCAGTTTTCTAGCACCAGGAACAGAATTCACTTAACCGTTCACAATGTTTTAGGACAGGTGGTGAAACTGAATAACTGTAAGGGAAATTCAGGTAAGAGAACATAATTACCCAGACTGGATCTTGGCCAGTACATTAGAGCTAACAGTTTCATTTCTGTGGAAAATGCTGTGGGTTTTTTAAAGGCAATTTGGTTTTATCTTGTATTACAAATATTGCCTGTTTTTATGGCTGTATGATTTGAAGCTTGAATTTGAGCCTAAGGAATATTTTTCAGTGGATTCAAGACTGGGGAATAGCATATAAAACCCATGGTACTGGTGTAATCAAATTTTATAAATAAAACTGTTAAATTTTATTTGATCCTCAACTGCTATAGGGTAATTTGCAATTCTTAGGAAGTGTGCTTTGTGGCTTATTCAGTGTGGATCTAACCCTCCTGTGCTGGCAGTTACCTTTTTGTTCTTGAAGGAAGGTGTGTGAGTAATGATTAATTCATGAGCATATTAGAGGATCTCAGCATAGGTGTGGCTGTTGAGTAACAGAGTGTGTAGAAGCAAATCAATCACCTGCTTAGAATAAAGGGAACCAGGCTGTCTAAATACTAAATAGTACAAAATGAAGTGCAGCCAGGTTTCCTTACAGGGATTTGTTACCAGCAGAAGGAAATGAAAGACAAAAGAATAACAACGATACCTAGTTGTGGGCAAGAGCTGTATTATTGTAACGACTGTCCTCTGCTACAGTCTGATCCCGATTTGTGTTCTGTTTGTCTTAGTTTAAATTAGTACCAGTATTGTGTTCAGTAGCTTTTTAAGAGCTGAACTGAGCTTTTTGTTGGTTTCAGGATTGGTTAAACTAAACAGAGGCACTAATGATTCATTTGAGAATCTAAATAAGGAAGGCTGCTTTGGGTAAATTTGTATGCTGGGTGTTCCTTAAGTTCTGTCCATGTTTTTAGCAACTTTCTCTGGAATCTGGTCAAATATGGTGATTGTTCTGATGGTTTTTTGTCTTTTCATACTTTTTCAGTCTGAGTCAGATGGTGCGTTGGTTTTGCACAGCCTGGTAGCAGGGGGGCCACAGAGATGGCTTCTGTGAGAAGCTGCTGGAAGCTTCCACCATGTCCGGCAGAGCCAGTCTCTGATGGCTCTGGAGGTGGACATACCGCTGGCCAAGGCTGGGCCAATTAGAGAGGCTGGTAACGACTCTGTGATGACATATTTGAGAAGAAAATCAAAGCAAGGAGGTGACATGGTGAGTTCCTACTAGAGAAGAGGAGAAGGTGAAAATATGTGAGGAAAACAACTTGGAGACACCAAGGTCAGAGGAGAAGGAGGGGGGGAGGTGCTCCAGGTGCCAGAGCTGAGATTCCTCCGCAGGCTCTGTGATGACCATGGTGAAGCAGCTGTGCCCCTGCAGCCCGTGGGGATCCACGGGAGATGCACAGATCCACCCGTGGGGATCCACGGGGGATGCACAGATCCACCCGCAGCCCGTGGGGATCCACAGGGATGCAGAGATCCACCCGCAGCCCGTGGGGATCCACAGGGATGCAGAGATCCACCCGCAGCCCGTCGGGGAGGTGCCCATGCCGGAGCAGGTGGATGCCTGGAGGAGGCTGTGATCTGGTGGGAGACCCAGTGGAGAGAGGGGCCCCTGCTCCCAGGCTGGAGCAGCCTGTCCTTGGAGGACTGCACCCCGTGGAAGAGTGACCCACACCGCAGCAGTTTTGGGAGGACTGTGTGCCCGTGGGAGGAAATCACATTGCAGCAGTTTTGGGAGGACTGCTGCTCGTGAGAGTGGAGCCACGCTGGAGAAGTTCACGGAGAACTGTCTCCTGTGGGAGGGACCCCACAGTCTCACAGGAGAGGGACTCTTTTCTCTGAGCAGTGGAAGAAAACCTCGGGTGACAAACTGACCTGCATGCCCTGTCTCCCTGTGCTGTTGGTGGGAAGGAGGGAGGGGTTGGGGGAAGAAAGGTGTTTTTAAGGGCTTACTTTACTTCTCATTATCCTCCTCTGATTTTGTTAATGATAAATTCACTTTGTACCTCTAAGCCGAGCCTGTTTTGCCCTTGGAGTGTTTTCTCCCAGTCCCTATCTCAAGTCATGAACCCTTCGTTGATTTTTCCTCTCCTTTGCCCAGCTGTGGCAGGGGAGGGTGAGTGAGCGTCTTTCACGGTGCCTGGCGTTTGGCCAGAGTCAAACCATGACAGATGGGAAAATGAAAGCAAAGAATGTGGCATTCAGGCCCTGCGTAGGGCACAGAATTCTTATGACTGAATGTATAGTAATTTCTTTAGCAAGTTTGCTAAACTACTCATGCATCTAACTCTTCCCCAGATTTGAATTTTATAGCAATTTTTATTGCTATAATCTGCTCTGCAAATAAAACCATTTAGCTTCGGCAATTCCCTAACACTGGAATGTTTAATAATACATGTAATATTTTAAAAGTTTTGGAGCAGTTGGTATTTGCTTAGTCTCAGTTTGGAGGGTAGTATGGTAATGAATAAGTGATGCTTGAAAGGTCACAAACTAAACAAATAATTCAGGCATTTGTAATTTATTACCTAATTAAATATTTTGTTGAACATTTTTTCTGAATGCAATGTTTGCTGTGTGGTGTGATGGATTATTTGTCTTCTTCCACTTAATGATATGAAAATACTTCATTCATTTCTGCATGTTGACAGTATTTAACCTCTTATAATAATCCTATCAACAAACACACTAGTGAACGTTTTATAACTAAGTTTCTGAGTTCTTCTGTGAAAGTAGTATTTAAACTTGCTTTTACAGCTAGGTACAATGCCCTTGAGATGAGCCGGTGTCACCTCTTAAAACAAAGCCCTGCAGCTTTTATGCACAGTGGTGCCAGGGGTATTCTAGGTCTGTGAGGCAGCAGAACATCCGATTACATTTATTCTCTGAAGATGATTGTGGCAAATCTAAGGTCAAGGAGAGTCCACAGGGAAGAGTGGTAATCTGCATGCAAAATTTTTTTTGGTTCAAATCAGGTTGATTTTTCCTATTAAACATTTGAAAGTTTATATTTTGGGGAGGAAGGAACATTTCATGGCCTTACCCTTCAGAAGTTGTCAGTTTATTCATGGCTAAAATATTTTCCAAATAACAAATGTTAACTCAAAATCAGATTTAGCAACTTTGAAATACTGAGTTTTGACTTTTGCTATTTAACTATCCAGGCAAAATACACTCACTTTTCTCAAGATTTTTATTACTAATAAATCATCTGTGTTGCTTTGATGATATAAACCAGAGAAATCCAGTTGTTTTTCACACAGAGCAAATTGGTGAAAACCAGTTCTTTTCCTAGGTTTGTAGTTGGTTTTCATGTTATAATTTTGAAGAAAAACCGATTTTGTTTTTTAATGGCAGTTTAACTTTGTTCTGTATATTGATTGATACGCTCAACCATATCAGCCGTATATTAGTGGAGTATTGCAGATATACATTGATTGTTTCCATGCCTTTTTACTATTCCCTGTAACTAAGAACTGATGCCAAATCTCCATTGCAGAGTTTTCAGTCTGTTTTGACCTTTGTTTGTGAGTTGTGTTGCCACAGAAAAGATGCACAGGTTGCTTTTAGTGGCAAGGTGGAGGTAGCACTGAAACATTAATCAGAGGTTTCTTATAAAGAGGGAGCACACAGGAAGGGGAAAGCAATGACAAGTGGTAACTTTTTCTAAGGCTCTATTTCTGCTTCAAGAGGCTGATTAAAAGGAGGAGCCTAAAAGTGTCTGGCATTAGGCAGTTTAACACTGAGTTTTTAATTCTAAATAGAACTCACTGAGGAGCAAACGGCTCTCTTGAGTTGTCTGACTGTATTTTTTCCAGGAGGCTTTGTGGCCACATGCCTACATAGATTATTGATGTCTTTCCCCTCTAAGGCATCTTCTTCCTCATTAAAATTCAAATGGTCAGTTAAGCTGAGGTTTGACAAATATCAATGTCTTGATTTTTTTTTTTCCCAAAGGTCACAAGTGTTGACAATACACAAAAATCATTTGGAGACAGGAGCATCCAGGGTTTTAGGGAATATTATCTTTGTGAGGTATCAGCACTGTGTAGTTTTGTGTTCCAAATCTGGTTCTTATTTCTCTGTAAAGTAAGTTATAAGTGCTAAATACAATAACGTAATGAAGTGTTATAAGTGAAGGTCAAACATTTTGTCCTGTAACATTTCCTACAAAGGACTGCCAGCTGTCCTGTGGTACAGCACAATTTGCTGTAAAATAGAGGAAGTGAAGTTTTGAAAATAACTTTCCATCCTGCTTCAAAGCACTCTGACATAATAAGTTATTCTGATAGGAACGAGTCCCTGTAGACATCTTCCTCTGTCACCTCCCAGTGCATTTAAAGGGAGAGCTGGAAATGATAGAATTCCTTTTGTGGGAGAAAAGAAACATATGGGAAAAGTTAAAAGGAGAAGAAGCCAAAGACAAACTTTCTCAGATTTCATTATGGGTAGTTTTAAAATTTGGACTTCGAAAGTTAATCAATGATAGGAAGCAAAATGTAGAGTAACCACATCAGCAAGTTTCTTCAGATAAGAAGTGGAATAGAGAGAGATCAATTCCTGCCTCTTAATTATTGAGGAATAACTGCCTAACTTTGAAAAAGGCCTCAGTACATCCAAATCCAGAAGCTCCTAATTAGGCTGCTGCTTCAGCAGAGTGAGCAACAGGCACGTGTACCTTGGAGGTGGAACACATGCAAACATTCTTCTGATCACTGAATTTTACAGCAGAGTTGATGAAAATTACATTAATTAGAAATTGCAGCACTGAGTGCTGAACTCCTCTGCATTTTAAATACATTTTTTTCCTGCTATTGATTTTGAATGACGTTAAAGGAGAACTTCCATTGTGCTGAAGCTCATGCTTGAAAGAAGATAACTGCAGCTGATGTTTTAAATAGTTCTTAACAGAAAGAATGACAAAATGTATACTAAGGTATGGGCTGCAATTTAATAAAAATACATTAGATTCCAGCATTCACTTTGATCTTTCAGTGCTTCACTCTTAACTACAACGTTATTGAATGCTTAAACTGCAGCATGGTTGCTAAAAAATGTATTGGTTGACTTATGTTATAAATAATAATTCGTAGCAATATGCATTAGTTACCATAATTTTGTGTAATAGAGATAGTCCCTTGAAACTTCAGTTCTGTAATTAAAGTGACTTTTCTTTCTATTAAATGCTCATTGAAAATTTTAATTGAAAAAGCAGAGTTTCATTAAACAGAGTTCCAATTTATGGAAGGATGGGCTGTCAAAGATGAAAGCTTGTATGAAAAACTACAAAGGACTCTGGAGAGTCCACATGTAGAGGTACTTTAAAGATCAATTACATTCAAACCAAACCCAAACCAAGCAAGCACCTTCCCACTTTGCCACATTATCGACTATTTGTTTAATTGAAAGGAGAAATATTTGATTTCCTTCCAATGGACCAAATAATAGTTGATAAACTAGAGGTACTCTGGATCACCTTCTATTCTGCCGTGATACACTGCTAAGCAGGTTCTTGTTATTTCCTGCAATTTAGAAGTGATAAAAGGAGTCTCTGGTTAAGCTTTAGTTGCTTGTAGAGTACCTGAAGCTCTGGTAAGGGACAAAGTGGCTTCTCATAGACCTTGAACTGCTTAAAACAAAAAGGAAATTTTGCACTTTAGTTACAGTGAGAAGGATGCAATATGCGGTAGCACAGAGGAATCTGGATGTAACAGCCCATCCATTTTGCAGATCTTTCTTTTTCTCAAGTCTAATACAGTATTTACATGCTTTGGCTGTAGGGCTTCAAGGGGACTATGTCATAAGACCCGGTAACTGGTCCTTCAGAATGAGTCAAGCTTTGTGCAAGGTGAATGAGGATGCTGCGATTTCATTTTTATTACCTTCAGATCCTTCTTTCTACTCCACTTCTGTGGTTGGGAAGCCTCAGTACTTTGCTGATTTTAATATAGTTACTTTAAATTATGATATTTAAATCAGTGGTAATGATGCCATGATGATTTTTTGCCTTTTCTTTTTATATACCCTTTTATGTATTCTCAAAATTCTTAGCATACATACTTGTAATTCTTTAAGCCTGATGTCTTATCATAGTCCTGGTATTCTGCTAGGCAGGAAAACCAAGCATCCTAAAGGCCTCACTGCTGGAGGCCGGAAAGCCTTACACGGTCTTGAGAAACCAAGGTTCTCTCTAGAACGTATTTTGTAAACCAGGCTAAAGCCCCATCTGGGGGGAATACTTCGGAATAGGGAGATGTCACACCATTCATTTAAGCTTCTCATTGGGGAATCTTTGTCAGAGATGCTAATTTGCGAGGTCTATACAATTGTATACACGGTATACCGGGTGTGCATTTCAGTGTATTCCACCTCGACGAATTGTTGCACCTAAGGATCCTTATTAAATACCGAGGTAAAAACCCTTTTATCCCTTAACTGTGTTTGGCTCATAATTCTAGGACTGGGGGGAAAGGCATCAGCTTCTTTTCCTCCAGTTTTGCAACTACTTTTCTTTTTCCTTTTAAAAAATTATACACAAGAGAGTAGAACTTAGAGCATTATTGTGCAGCTGCCTTTCAAATGAGTTCTTTAATAATTTCTGGTTTGGTTTTTTTCCAATTCTTATTGCAGTTTTTGAATGAAAAAATTCTAGGAGTATTTTGATGCTAAGCAGGGACTGAAAGGAAAGTGGGCACTGTTTATTCTAGTTTCATAGCTTCAGCTGTCTGATTTTTTTTGCCTTCTTCCCTCCTGCTGTTTTGGTAAAGCTAAGGTAATTAGTGAAAATATTGCTTACAAATGTACAGTTATTTATAGTTATTTAGTAACTGTGTGTATATATAGCGTATTTGAGGTAGCCACAGGATTCTGTCTTTGATCCAGCCTACTGATGGTGTCTGTGCACAGATCAGTGATACATTCGGGTGGTTACAGTTACTCAGTCCTGTTGGGGTCTTAAATGAATGTTAGACGTATCATGTGCATTTCTCTGTGATATTCATGTAAAGTCTTATAATGCATTTCTTATCCACAGCATGAGTTATTTTCACTCTGAAATACAGGGGGGAAAAAAGGGAAGTCAAATAAGATTTTTCTGTGCATGAGTCAGGCTTGCCTGACTCTGTGACCAGAGAAACCTGATCTCTCTGTGTCCTTAACAACTGATTTTTTACTCCCTTGAACTCTTTTGTAGAAGCTAAGAAAAATGTATCTTTGCTTTTATTTTCTTGTACTTAGATCTAATTTGTATTCCAAAATTAGTAGGAGATGTCTCTAGATACCTCCTTACTTGAAAAATCAGATGTTCAAATATGTATTGAAGGTACTATTTAAAAGTGAAGTCACAAGCAGCCAACTGTTGATTTATGGCTCATGGAGTGTGGGATTTGGATCCTGGTTGCAAGCTTACTTTTGACAGGCTTTCTGCTTTCACTAATTCATAGAAACTAATTCATGGAAAACCTTTTGCCATTTGGTATATGATGGTTTGGGTTCTGTTAAACCAGTTTGGCCTGCAGAGCTGTGGAATTAGTTCTGAGACCTTGCTACTGAGCTTTGTTCCCTGCTGCTGTTCCTTGCGTGGAAGTGGGTTTATGCTCTGGGCATGGCAGAGGTCGTTGTGAGCAGGAGGGACACCAGGATGACTTTGCTGCAGTGTCCTTTGTTACTACGGTGTGGTGTTTTACCGTGAGGACGTGTGGGGAAGACACTGCATTTCCAGTTGAGGGTGAAATACTTGGTGGGGTGTTGGGAGGAAGAAGAAGAGAATCCCAGCCTATGCCTCTGCATGTGCAACACGTATTTGTACTGCTGTACTTCCCACGGCTGAAATTGCAATTATGCACCGTCTTTTTCAGAAGTGTTGCTAACAGATTACACCAGCTTTGAAGAAAACTGTTTTGGACAAACACTGCTTGTCAATAGCATTTATCTTTTACTTGAAGGTATCTCATAACAGTGTGGGAAAAAAAAGCAAGTATTTTTCCTGAAGACTTCTATTCCCTGAGCTGTGTGTGCCAAATTTTGCTGCAGACTGCTGTGAGGTTTCCGTTACTTTTTAAGAGCTCCCTGAAGGATGCCACAGTTGGAATCAAACCTGGAAGCCCAAGAGGTGCCATTAGCTTGCCTTCCTTATTTAGCTTTCCAAATGTTTGAATGGGAATTATAGCACAGATATGCATCAATCAAGTGCATTCTTCCAGGACCCAATTTATGCATAAATACTGTAAAGATTCTGGAAGAGGCCCATAATCCAAGTGCTTTCAAGAAGTATCCAGAAATGTCGGTTTTGAAATGTTACTTTGCTAAAGAATCCAAATTATTTTTGCTGAAGTACAAAATGTACTTACAAAATGGAATTTATTTATACAATAATTTTATATAATGAATAATTTTATGGTCTTCAGGATATAAAATTTAAAGCACTTCTTGTCTGTAAGAAAAATTTTAAAAATTGTGCTCTCTGTCAGCAGGTAATTGCTATCATGGTGAAGCCATAAGATAACATTTCCAAGAAAATATGGAAATATTATGTGTTATTATAAAAGGTTTTCTTTGGCTTTCCCAGCCATTATCTGTCAGACAAATTTACATGACGTTTTCTTCTCTGCCAGAAAAGATGAGTGTTGGCTGCCTGCCTTATTTTCCTTGGCTGCACTATCCAGCTGCCATGGCACTTGGGCTGACTGGTTGACGGTGGGGCTGAGAAGTCTTTCAGATTGCTAATTCAAATTGTATTTTGTAATGCTGTGTATTTATATCTATATTCATTTTGTTTTGTAGCTTTAAATCACATTTAGGAGAGAAAAGTGCTGGGCTATGTAATGGGAAATACTACTTTTAATAGAAGTCCCCTGTTAAGAAGTGCTGTGAAAATGGAATCAACGTTGAACAAAAGCAATGCAAAGTTGTTGAGTGATGCTAACCCTCCTCCTCAGCCCTGGTCACTGTTTTTTTGACCTTGGAACATCATCTGCTCTGTGGTAGCCCTGGCGCTTGTGCGGCTGCAAACTGACCGAAGGAAAACGGGTTCATGGCTTACATGCTCACGAAAAAGTGATGTGCTGGTGAGATCTGGGGTGAGAGTCAAAAAGATTGTTTATTTCAGGAAAGAAAGAAGGTAGGAAAAGTAACTCCAGTTACACAAACATCTGTTTTGTTTCTTGTGGGCCAGGGAATGGTAGGTGCCAGCTGGAGAGCACCTTGTGTTCAGCATGCTGGTAGGATAACCTGCCTAGTATCTGATACTACTAATGAAGGCTTTTGTCTTACTGCTTTCCTTTGCACCAATAGCTTCAGTGATTGCTTTTCCTCGCTAAGCCCCCAAATCCTTTTTCTAATCACTGTGCTGAATAATTGCTCCATTTAGTACACTTTTCTTGTCTTACTTGCCTGCCTCCAGGCCAATTATTTTGTAAATGTGTGCTCAGAACTGCTTTTGCCATCTGTTGGAGAAATCACTTAAATGATTGAAGTTGTTTAAAGCTGCTTGTGTTGTCAGTCATTATTTTATCTCCCTTAAATTTGGTATCATCTACAGGCCTTGGAGTTTTGTTCTTTAATATTGCTGCTACGTAGAATTTTTTGTTGACAGCATCCTTAATAAATTAATGAGAAATTTCAGTAATTAATTTTTGAGGTGTTTCAACATGTATGAAAACTTAAATCACAACATTTGAGCTCTAAAAAAAATTAGATAGAAATTTGTTTGGATTGTGGTTACAGTGGAAATTAAATGAGTAGTCTACAGTGGTAAATGTAATCTGAATTTTCAGTCTGAGATAGAAATAGATAAAAGTAAATAGTCTTTGTCCTGTTGGTAAGGATATAGTCCAATACATGCATGACTAACAATTCTATTAATCTAAAAAAACAAAAGGCAAAAATTCTAAATAGGTGAAGTCTTAACCACAAGCTAAAATGAAAGAATTGAATCATTCACTGGCTGTAAAATCTCATAGCAATGTCTTCTGTGGGTGGTGGAGCATTTGGGTTTGCCTGATGCAGCAGGCCTCACCTTGAAGGACCTGGTTTTGTTTTGTTCCTGGACTCGTGTGGAGAATAACCATTATAACATCTCTTCAGAATATAAAACTGCAAGAATACTGAAAATCGTAATAATAGTCAGATTTTTCCGATTGCTTTTGCAGAAGCTGAAATAGGTCTTTGCTGTAGGATTCAACCGTTTAGAGGTGTGTGGAACGTACTGACCCCATCTAGAAGAGACTGTGGCGTCTCTGG
This sequence comes from Cnemophilus loriae, assembly GCA_013397755.1. NCBI lineage: Eukaryota > Metazoa > Chordata > Aves > Passeriformes > Corvidae > Cnemophilus > Cnemophilus loriae. Next base: position 2,911,997 of record VZTF01001321.1, read on the forward strand.
TGACACCTGTGTGCCAGAGTGACTCCAGAGAGTGCCTCCTGACTGCTGCGCAAAGTAATAGCAGCCTGAACTTTCTTCATAATCGTGTAGGGCATGAATATAGCAACAAGGACTAAATTTCTGCTTCTCTCGTCTGTGCTGAGGTTTTCCAGTGAAGAAGCTTCATAGTTTCCTAAGTCACAGAACCCAGTCAGACTCACTGAAATGTGGAGGGAGGCTCAGCTGTGCAGCCACAGACACTTCAGCACTTGTGCACAGGTCTGTGCTTGCTCATGAGCAGCCTGAACACTGCTCAGAGTGAGACCCTGCTCTTGCAGCCTGCTCCCCTCTCCCTCTGACATTGCCATTTCTGCTCCATTCAGGGTTCATTAAGATTCTGAGTTCCACACTGGGAGTCAGGAGCTCCTTGGCCACTGCCAAGATCACTGTGATCTGAAGCCTCTCTGAAGCTGCAGGAATCACCAGCACTGACTACAGAATAAGATACAGAGTCCAAGAAATATCTGACAAAAAAACCCCAACCCTGTTGTCTTCCTAGTTAAACCCTGTAGTTACTCTATGCATAAAGCAGCTTTTGTTGTTTGAAGTGCTCTTCTATATGCATGTTATGTATTTATGATCTTGATAACAATTCTTAATAAAAGGTGCAAGGTAATCTTAATGTGATATTAAAGCAATGCAAGGAATTGTGATGGGATGCATATTCAACTAAGCCCAACAAAGCTTGCTTGCCCCTTTGAAAAAAATTATGATTTGCAAGCAGCCTTCCCGAATGGCTACATTTGATAAGGATCACGAATGTTCTTTTTGTTTAAATGCAAAATCCTCCTAAGCTGCAGGAGAGACTGTGGTAATTAAATAGAAAGTAACCAAAAGTTATAGTGTATTTCTTCAGTAGTCCTCACCTGAACCTTGTAATTACTCAAACATACTTCTATAGACATGTATCTCATACAAGCAGAGAGTATGGTTCTTTGGAAATACATACGTTTTCTAGTTTATCATCTTCAAAAACAAAAAGGAAATTCAAACAAATCACAAATCCGTTTATTTTTGTACAGTGCAGAAAAAAATAACAGCTTGTCTCAAGAGATGAGACATTATAGAACATTTAAGTTGATAATAAAAGAATATTTTTCTGTTCCTATTTTATTCACAGGACAAACATCTGATGCCCATTGTGTTCCCGCACTTGGTGTGATAGTACAGTAAGATATTTTAAGACACTGCAGGATTAAGAGAATTACATAATGGTCTGTTTCAGTAGACCTAAATTCCTGTAACTAACATTTATAAGGGAAGAGGAGAGTTTCCAAGGTTTAACTTGACACAACAAGGCTTACTGTAGGAAACTTTCTTTGTATGGAGGTCAGCCACTGCAGTGTAAATTTTATATACATAAGCCTTTTATTTACTGATGAAGCATGGCCTTATCATGAAAGGTACGTATAGTTCTTGAAGAAGTCAGTTGTGAAAATGTGAATGCAAGAAAAAAACAAATGTCATTGGCTGATCAGCTGCATCTGAGAATGACTATACCTTACTTGGGATTTGTGGTTTGTATCAAATAACCTTGAAGCCTTTCCTTTTTTTACTGTATCTTATCTTCTATGGCAGAGAAATGGATTTAAGCTTGGGCCCATGCTTAAATGCCCAGATAAATTAGGGCCCTATATTTTTTAGCTCTTAGTACTTCAGTTACGTGAATACACTGTGGAGAGGGCTGGCTAGTGATACTTATTGATGGAGTTGTGAGAGAACACCATCTGACTGAGCTAGTATTTAGTGTTGAATATTCCAGGTTTGAAGGGAAAGATTTGTTTCACCAGCTATTCTGTCAGTGGAGGGGAGCAAATACACCTACCTTCCCCACTCACCTGTGCCTGTAGTGAAAGCATGAAAATGCGTGCAGATCATGAGGATGGAGGCAGTGCTGATAAGTCTGTAGAGTGGTGAAGAAGATAACTCTACCGTGTGTGTAATTGGATGTTTGTTCCCATCCCTCCTACTGTGTTGAGACAAGAGCTTCTGTGATGCAGAGTGAGGTTTTGAAAATGAATGGGGGTTTTATTCTGTGTTTTGGCTTGGCTTATTTTGGCTGTTTAAGCTCCCTGGCCTGGTGAATGTGAGAGATTGCATGAGGCAGGGGAGACAGACTGTCCAAGGACTGGGATATGACAGGACTGTCCCTTTCAATTCAGCACAAACCTTAAGCTGACAATATTATTGCAGCTTGTGGGTTCCACTTGAGGAAATGTAGTTTGGGTATGGCGCTCACTGAAGAAATTTTTCCCTTGCCTGGACCACTTGTCCTCATTTGCCTGCTGCAGCCTGTTTGTTGTGCCAGTGCAAGTGTCCTGGGGCTGTGCTGTAAAAATAACTGCTCTGTGCAGCCAGTGGTGCTGCTCCCTCAGCAGGAGCATCTCTGGGGTCACACCGGAGCAGGTGAGAGCCTTCTGCTGGAGCTGGGGGAAATCCAGAGTTGAGAAGTGAAGGTAATCTAAGTTTCTCTGATTGGTCAGTTATCTCGTCCACTCCTAGCAGCTAAATGTAAATGCTTGGAAATAGAGAACAAATTGAGTATTCCTTTAAATTAGTCTTTATTATAGTTTATTTAAATTTAAATATTGGAAATACCTTGAGGAGTACTAGTGTAATAGTTTAACACATAACCCAGAAAACAAGATTTTCTAATTATTGATAACATAATTTAAAAAAAAATCAATGATATTTAGGTTTTAGGTTGTTTATATATTATAGAAAGCCTTGTAGTTCTGTGTTCAAAAAAACCCCAGAACAACAACTAAGAAAAAAAATTTTAAAAACCCAACCAAACAACAACAAAACCAGACAAACAAACCAAATCCTCCAAACCCCCAGACACACAAAACTGTCTTCCCCAAACCCTTTTTGGCTCTCCACAAGTACCTTGTGTTTAAAACTTCTGGATTGTTATTTTTGAAAATTTTCGTCAGTTTTGATGATCTATCCAAACAAGTGTCTTCCCCACCCCTAAATGCAAGCCTTTGAAACTGTAGATATGTTTCCTTCTGGCATGATTTAAAGCATCTTCAGGGTTTTACATCTCTTTTCTTGCAATGTTTGTTAACTGGTCTCCTACCAGTTGGGCCAGGAGTGTGTGGTATAGAATACCCATCTGCAGAGTCCTAGTGCTCATGGCGTGTAGAAATACCAGTGCTGTAGGCTGTCCTCTCGTGCAGAGTTTGGTCACCTAAACCAGAGGCATAGAGTACCAAGGCCTGCCTGGCAGTTTTGCCCTCAGTCTGGCTCTCTTCCTTTGCCTTCCTAAATGTTACTCCCCACCAAGGATGCTACTTCCCCCCCGCGTTGCCCTTGAGACAGCCAAACGCAGCTGATGGGACAGTCAGCCTGAGTCAGGTAGCAGAAACACAGACTTGCCGAGTTTGGCTTCCCCTGCCCTGAGTGGTATTTTACTGTAGCTGACATCTTCGTACCCCAAACCACTCGTGCTGTGCCAGGCACGCAGTGTGCCTTCTGCTGTCACGTCGTTCTGCAAGGCTTGGCCAAACAGCCATTTCACTATCTGAGATCTGCTGACGTGACAAAACTGCACAGGGACATGTTCCTGGGCTACAGGTCTCCTGTGGAGCCTGGATGAAATCAGGAGCAGTGCTGTGCAGAACACGTGTGGCCGCAGTGCTGGCGGGGAGGGTGCCAAGCCAGGGCAGTGCTACCATTACTGGCAGGCGTTCCCCTGCTCGTCCCACAGATGGACTGCATTGCAGGGCAGGACCAGATGTCACGCCACATTTCTGCTAGAAAATGGTTTGTATCATCCCAGGATTTAGTTTCCCTTGCCTTCTTAAAGAGGGGAAACTTAACTCATAAATGTATGTGCTGAGTTGTGATCATAAGGACTTTGGGGGACCAAAATGCACAATTGGTGAGAGCTTTGCACCTACTGAAGTGTCATTTAAAAATAAAATTACAGATTGGCTTAAGCAGACTGTAGCTACTAACAGCAGAGAACTGCTAAGTGACTTTTAGTACCTGTGAGCATTGACATATGCAGTTAATAGGGATTTTGTTGTGCAGATTCCTTAGAGAGTAGCAGATAGACTTTGCACTAGCGGAACAGAGTGAATTTCCTCAAGTAGATCTTCACTGAAAACCTCTCTGGGCAGGAACCTGAAGATTTTTCCCTTGATTCAGCAGCTTTGAATAAGACAAGGAGTTATTTAGAGTAAAGTAGGAAGTGCAGGTCTCTGAAGAACACTCAGGTAATGCTGCTAGTCTGAGATCCAGATGTATGCTTTGAGAAGAGGCAATACCAAAGTATCTTGCTTGATGTGTTTTTGATTAATGTTTAATCTTGCATTTAGAATAATTTTGTCAAAAAATAAATTCAGTCTTCACAGATCTTTGTTTTTGGGTATTGACTTTGCCTGAAGTAGGTATCCCTGAACAATTCTGTATGTGAATTAGTGCTGAATTACAGGGGAGAAAATAAATACTAGGTACAAACCTCACTGTAGGCACATAACTTGAATTAAAAGCTGCAACTTGACAAATACATGTTTGTACTAAGGTGCACATTTTCAAGGAATGCATTTTCAAGGTGTTTAAGTGCTGACTCATGCCCCATGAATGTGGTTGGATAGGGACACTTGAGGGCGCATGATCCCCTTTTTTTGAAATATTTGAATGGAAATTGTTGGAGGAGTGCTGGCAGAGCAAACTGTCCCAGTGGAACTTTTAGAAGCCTGGTTGTGTGTTTGAGGAACTGCCAGAGAGAGGGAGGCAGTTGAGGTATATGCTATATCATTGGCTTGACTTCAGAAGTTCTGTGACTTGGTTTTCCAGGAAAATCTGACCTCACCAGCAGCTTTTCACATGAGAATGAATGAGAAAAGTGGCTGTGACAGATGACTGTGTTGGCATGAAATCTGGTTTAGGCTTGACTTGCAAGTAGTAGTCTTCTTTTTTTGATACCCATGTTGGTGTGTTAGAATAAGGGCATTCCCTCCCTTGCAGCCTGTTGGTCCTCACGGCTGTTCTGTATGGCCAAGACTCTCAGCTCTGGTTTTTACTGACCTAAGGAATGAGGAGCCTGAGAGAAGACGGAAGGATTTTACCAGCAGGGACATGTGCCGTGGATTGATGTCTTGCCTGATGCAGAGGAGTGTGCCCAGGTTCAGATGGTCATCACAGCTCTCTTTGGGAGCAGCCCTCTTGCATGTAAATGGCTCTGGATAAAGGTTAGGAGCTGGAGCCACTGAAACAGCTGGGTAAGGATTTCGTGTCCCAAAGACACTTAGGGCAATTGCCCAAGTGCTTCAGCCTGTGTCTTGGTGAGGCTTCTGGAGTCACACAGGAAGTCTGTCGCAGAACAGATAGTTCTGGGTAGCAGTTGTGGATGGCTTCTGTTGTTTAGGGAGACCTGTGAGCTCTGGGGACTCAAACAGCTCTGCTGCGCGTAGCACGGACTCTTGTGCCACAGGTGAGTTCTCCAAAGGATCTAACGATTTCCACCTTCCATGTACAAGAAGTTTTTAATAATAATAATAATAACAATGATAAAAAAGGCATTAACTTCATTTGCCAGTGCACTGGTATCTGGACAGATTTATTTTTTCCGTTTTTAGGGGTTGGTGGCGGCTTACTCAGTTTTCTTTAAATAGATGTTTTCTTCAAGTTTTAGATCTGTCTTCTCCAGTCAACATTAGAATTGAAGTTGTATCATGACAAATTTGATTCCCAGGTTTATCATTTTGCTGTCATGACAGACGCTGCTTTAGATGGATAAAGAGTTGGGTGTTGTGCTGCATTTTATTTAGTCTGAAATTAGCTTATATTGATATTAAGTGTGTTTGTCTTCTCCTCTACAGGGGAAAAGGAAGAGTGTGATGTGCCAGACGTTTATTATTTTGCTATTTTTCATTTTTAATATTACCAACAATTGTAGGAAGTAATTCTGAGACAAATTAAAGAAGAGATGACTTGTGAAGGCAAGAGAAGAACAGGAAATAAAGTGGAAAAATAGGTTGAGTGCAATTCTGACATTGAAAAAGTTTCTCTTCTTTTTATTGTTGAAGGTTGGCCTCAAGTATTTGCTTTTAGGGGCATTTGAAAAGATCAATTAGCCCTTCCAGTTCCTGATAGTTACTCTTTCTTCATGAACAATTCTAGCCAGTTAAAAATATTGCAATGATAGTTTTCATATGAAAATTAGCAGAGATGATTAATTTAAGCGAAGCATACGGCTGAAGGCAGAAGCCTGGTCCAGATCTTTGTTGTTGATGCTATTGACTCATGAGGATGAAGAATTATGTACTGAAAGCTTTAATAAAATAATCATATGTTTTCAGTACAAATATGCAAAAATATTGTGCAGTTGTTAGGCCGAAGCCTCGCCCTTTTCAGCAAGGAGAGAAATAAGAGAATTACCGTGAAAAATCAGGAGACACAAGTGAACCCGCAGGGGATTAGACTCCATTGACACATCTCTGTTGGTTTTGGAGTAGATAGCAAGTGGTTGCTATTTGAATTTTTTTTTTTTTTTTTAAATCTTTTTTGGTACCAGTTGGGTACCTTAGTAAAGACCAGAGCTACATAGTTCAAAATTATTTTTTCTGTATAGTAGAATAGTGACCAAGAGTTCCAACATGGATTTGTTTCTGCTGGGAATTTTAAAAGGTGAAAATTATTCCTGATGTAGACTTTAACATTTCCTAGACTCTGCTTTCTTCTATCTCCTGCACCCCATCCTTCTTCATAGATTTGCCAGTTTCTTCATCGTCATCCTTGCAAGGTGAGGATTCCTAAGGCCAGTTCTTAGCATGTCTCATTTCCAAACTCAGCTTTCTCTGAATGTGATTTTTTAGTAGTTTAATTTTAACAGAAGGCCTCAAATCCAGTTGTATTCCACAAAGTAAATTTACTGTCAAGGCTGGAATGTAAAGAAGGAATGAGAAGTAAAATCAACTTTACATGAAATATAAATACAGCTGGACTAATCACTGCACTGATTGTAAGATTGTTGCAGGTGCAGGGCTTAAATACATAAAATACAAGTCTAACAAGATGTGAAATGCAGATAATGAAGCTCTTTCTGACTCAGCTGCCAAGGTCTTGCTTAGACATCTCCCATGAATTCCTTCCTTTTTGAGGAAATGAAAAGTTTCCTTCAATTAAACCCCTTATTGTTTAGAAATCCATTTGTTTCCTGAGTCAAAGCCCAGTTTATTATTTCTTTTATGCTTATTCTGGAGATTGCACAGGTGTGTTTCTTAAAAAGTTTTTTTTTTAATTTCTTCTTTTCGTATTGTGCTTACAAATAGATTGAGTTGTGTGGAGTCAAAGATGTGCTTTCTCTGTTCCACCAGCTGCGGTTTGACTCTGAGGTGCACACAGGAAAACTTCCCTTCTACAACTCAGAGCATCTCAGTATATACATATAAATAAACTGTTCTGTAGGAGACTGGCTGCTGCTTAGCCTGAATTCTGAGAATCCATAGCAGAACATGAAATAACATTTTCAGTGTTTTTATTCTCTGTGGGCATCAACTGCTCAAGTAGAAATATGTCCCTTTTAAATATTCCAGGGGCATGGACTAAAGGATTGCTGTGAAGTACCACAAGAGAACATCTGTTTCATCTCTTTGACCTGCAGCTTTGCTGGTGATAGTGCTTTTCTAAAATTTTCCCCACAAGGAAAATCAGAACTCTATGGGAATATGAAGTTCACAGTGTTGAATAAGAAAGTAAAAAGTCTGGAAGAGGATAACAGACCTTGGTGTGCTTTTTCAGATCCATCTAGACTCTCTTGTAGATACAATAAATCTGTGAGCTTGTGACTGTAGAATAACATTTAACTTAAGGGTTTTTTAGTTTTCCTGAATTTTCAGGAGGAGGATGGAGGTGTGTATATATGAAGGATGTGAACAGTTTATACACATACACACTCCTACATAAATATACAAACATTTTAGGAAGGCCTGTATAATCAGTACTTCGCTGCTTTCAGACACAATAACGAAATCTTCACATAACGGTCATGTAAATGAAAAACTAAACCGTTTAAAATCATACTGTAATTTAGTTTTCAATTATACATTCATAAGTAATTTCACTTGCAAGTAGCCTACTGAAAGCTGGCTTATAGAGTTATTTCAATTAGCTGTCTTCTTAAGTAATTGTAGAATGAAGTCATATATTTCAACAGTCATAAACACTGCAGTTTTGCTTGCTGAAGGGTTTTGTTCTATTAGATTTTCCCTTCATGAGTTCAATTTTAGTTATGCCAGAAAAGAGTCAAGCTGCTTCTAGTGCTTTGGCTTGGCCGTGCTGAGGTGGTAATTGCCATAAAGAAACAAACTTTGTTTTATTCTTTTGAGGGAGCAAGGCAGAGGGAGACTATTAAATATCATTAGAAACCTGAGATGAAATCAATTAAATTATACGATCTAGATGTATTCTCATTATAATCTGGGTCATGATTCACTATCTGGGCAAGAGAAAAGAAAACGTCAGCAAAACCAAGTCCCTTTCTGGCCCTGTGGCTCCCACCTATCTGAGCCAGGCTGCCCGAATGAAGTGGTCAGTGCTGTGGCCGCTAATTTTGGTAAGACTGGTTAATGATATGTGACTTTCTGTACAAGCTGGGCACAAACTCTTCTGGCTGCATTAAAACTGTTCTAATAGCTTTGTTAAAAACCGTTTTTAATGACAGCCCCAACAAAAGAACGAGAGTTAATTATCCAGGGAGGGGTGGAGGGAAGAGGGGGAGATGACACACACATGCCAAGAAAATAACTTTCTGAAATGAGAGGAATTGTATTAGGGTGGTTGTGTCTTGTTCAGTTTCTTTTCACAGTTTTAGACATCTTGAAAAACTACACTGTAACTGTTGCTTAATTTAAAATGTAGAGCAATTTTAAGCAACACTATTTAATCTGCTTTGACTAGTTCCTTGATTTTTCTGGAAGCTTGTATGATAGTGAGTGATGCTTTGAAATGCATGATGAATGATCTCTGGTAAAAGCAAGGATTAAAAAATAGGTGCAAACTCAACCAATTGTTTTTAGTGATATCAATCAGTGCATTTTTCTTTTGCTCCTGCAGGTGTGGTGCTGTCTGTTTTCAGGTGAGCATTTTTGTAGGCATGCCGAGTGATCTGTAGCATTGCTTAGGTTTCTTTGAGTTCAGCTTTCAAATACCACTGGTACACAATTTAGGTATGTCAGATGATGTTACTGTCCACCAGAAGTACTTGGCATAATGTGGTTGGGTTCCAGGTGATCTGTCTGAGGATGTCCTGATTACCAAAACCTCTCCTGGAAATCTGCCTGTAGAAGTCCTTAAGATCAGAAGTGTAGCTGACCAAGTACCTGGTATTCAGTGAAGTAGGCACTATTGTTTCCCCCTTTTATGGCGTACCCCTGTGTATTGTGAGACAAAGCATACAGCTGTTTGATATACAAACAGAGTCATGATAGGAAAAAAAAATACATCTCTGATTAGGAAACTACAATATCTGTTTGTTAAAAGAACTTGCCACAGATATGCAACTGTCATTTGCAGTTGGAGCACTGGTTTTTAAACATGGATATGCAAACTGGCTTCAGATGCCAAACACTTCCTTGTGGAAATCTGTGCACCTCCCCACGTTCTATGCAGAGTTCATCAGGAGTGTTGCCAGGATCTTTAATTTTGCATTGTTATTTCCCACATGAGTAAAACTGAATTTATGTTTAAGTAATGAGATGCTGTCAAGAGTACAGGGAGCTTCTCTTTCTGTTTTGATTAAGGCAGCAGACAGGTGATGTGGCTTGGGGACAGCTTCCAAGGAGAAACCCTGACCATGAGGTCTCCAACTGCACTTGACCAGGTCTTAATTCAACCCCCTCTGCTTGCTGCCCTCTCAGCCCCATTCATATTCTTACTCTTCCCCTGGTAACTTTCCACTGCTCTTGGCTCACTGTACATGTTCTACTTTACTACTTTGTCTCAAATTTAGCCAGGCAGGAGTGTGCCTGTTCAGGGTCAGCAGGCTGGGTCACAGCAGATCCTGAGGTTCCCTGTGGGACACCCCGACGGGGGTTCCTGGTGCAGCGCAGGATGGACAGACTCAGGAGAAGCTGGGGAAGATGAGAGAGGATCCTTCTTATACCACCATGTGTTGGCTGAGGTTTAATGCATAATGGACAATTGTGTGGAAGACATCTGGTTGGGAGAACATGTTTCATTTAAAAACTTTTTATGAATGAAATAATCTGACTTGGGAATTCTGTGTGCCTGCGCTACGGCTCTGAAATTTTATTTTTTCATTTAAGTTTTTAAATTCAGTTTAGAAGTTACAGGTCACAGGGTGGCTTGGAAGGCAAATGCTGTGTACTGTAAAGATCTTGAATTCTTGAATCCTTTTAATCTCTGACTGGAATTGTAGTGTTGTTATGCTTAGTTCTATAACCTAGGAATGTATTACGGCCACAGAGTTCCTGACATGGAGGTTATGGACAGTAGCACTGTTCAGTTCCTGAGCAGGAGCTTTTTGGCACCTGGCAAAGTCCCAGCAATCAGATGCTGACCAGTTCTGAGCAGTCAAGTTCACTGCAGTCATGGAAGTTCATTCCAGTCACTGGAGTCACAGTCTGCAGTCATGGTGTCCCTGAGGAGTCTGTGTGCATTGGAGAAGAGGAACTGGTACAATCTGTGTGTGTTTGTGGTGGCCTTCAGGGCACAAACTAAAGGAGGGGAGTGAACATGGGGTTTTGGAGATCGGGGCGATAGCTTCGCACAGGTTCCTCTGAGTCTTGATCCTAATGGGGACAGATGTCCTCTTACATGTCTGTTAACTGCTTAGACATCAGTGGTCTAAAAATAATGCATATTGGAGCGGTGCGATGCCTAAATGATGCGGACAAAGGAAAGGGGGAGCTGCTCGTTCTGTCTACTGAAAACATGCTTAAAGGATATAGATCTTTAAGATCCCACAAAGAAATGTGTATGTTAATGTGTTGTGTTGTTATCATCAATGAAGTGGTGATCATAATGCAGAGGAACCAAACCATAACCTCACCAGCTGTTTCAGCATGACCTCCTGGGACCCAGCACACTGTTTTAATTTAATATCCTACTTTCATTATGTTAATCAACAGCCATTAAGTGCCAGTGATAATATCTGTCCTGATGTAGCTGTAAGACATTAGGGCCATTTGGCCAAATATGGTCTTTTATTTAACTGCATAATTACATAGAGTAGTATTATTCGTATTGATACGTTGTAGACAGTTGGCATTGAGAAAAATGAAAAACATTGTGTAAGCTATATAAATCAGGATTTATGATCTGGAAAAAAGGAAAAGTCTTTACATAAACATGAAGTGTTATTTGCTAATAGGAAATATGTAGCATGTTGGATTAATTTACAATTATTTTTCTTAGCAAGTCAATAAACTAAGCCATTGTTCATCAGTGCACCAGCATAGCTAAATTGCTTCCTTATGATTCACTGCACTGAATATACCATCAGGTATACGACTACCCTATCTTATTTCCTACCTACCTGCAAATGCATTCATAATTCTGAAAAGGTCACCCCTTCAAGTGTTTTTATCCTATTATGCCACAAATTGCTGTGTTTTCATCTGATTTTGAAAGTTAATTTTGTGTTCTGCAACTTAGAATAGGATTTGCTTTGCTGCCTTTTTTTTTTTGTCATATCAGAAGTCTTGAATCCTGGCAACAAAGTCTGACTTCTACTGAAATTGCTGAAAAGTGGTTTATGTCAAGTTCTTAAAGTGCACTGTTTCAGCTTGAAATGAGACCTTCCATCAATCAATGGCTTTAAGTACTATTTGCCTTGCTTATGTGACTCTTGAAAATGAACAGTATTTCCAAGCATTGTTGCAAAACTTTATATGTATAGATTTTCTGCGGTGAATGGCAAAGGTGAGCCCTGCAGAGGCATCCTCAGGAGTGATTGGTAGTCAGTGACACAGGCAAATGAACCCACAGAGCATGTTTGTTTGTCTTTCATAAATTAGAACTGACAGTGGCTTAAAAACCTGCAGCCAATGCATAAAAGCAATAAATCTGTATTTACATAGAATGAAAGGAGATAGTGTTTATTTGTAAATTCATAATCTGTGTAGGCTGTGTGCCTGATAGCCTGGAACTGGCTGAGTGCCTAAATAAATGAGTGGGAAGGACAATTTGCTTTCCTGTAGAATATTCCACAGAAGTGAAAACCTATCATTTTTCCGGTGTAAGACCAAAGGCACCAGATGGTTTTGATTTATTAGGTTTCTTTTGTTGAGGAAACGACAGATCACTGTGGTGTTGAATTTTTTAAAAAGCAGTATTTTTCAGGGATTTGCTTATTTAATGGTTTGTTCTTTATTAAGATAGTCTGCAAGGTGAAGGGTAAAATATAGTGGCATAATCTGTATATTTTGCTCAAGCTGGAATAGATTTGTTTTCCATTAAAACTGTTATGACTGCTCTCAGCATGGAGAGTTTTAATGTACCCCTTCCTCCAGTCACTGCAATGTGCCTGACAGTGCTGGCAAATACTGGGGAGGCAACTCAGAAATGGTTACTGCACATTTTGTCTCACAAAGCTTCCCTGTGGCCCACTGCTGAGGGGTCATTCAGTTTTGTCTCAAAATGTCCCGGGACAGCATCACTGTATACAGTAAACAAGATAAATTTCAGGGGAAGAGTCACATCCACATGAACAGCTGGATAGGGACAAATAAAAAAGATGTGTTGCAGTGGCTGAACTTGGATGTTTCACTTGGCTTTTTGCTCCCAAATGCATTCATTCCTTGCCTGCAGCCAGGATCTTGTATTAGAAACATCAAGACAGCTGTGACAGTCTGCAGGATCCTCTAGGATAAGGAGAATCACCTTTGGAAAGGCTGCTCATCCGTGTGTGTCAGCAGGAACAAAACAGGCCTGACTGTTGGGTTTTTGTTTATTTTTCTTTTTTGGCTGTGTATGAAGACACATCGATTTGGCCAAACTGAAGAGATTTCCTGGAGTGTCTGTTCATCCAAAATTGGTTGTTGCCCCAGCAAACTGCTATTGAGGTCAATAAGGTTATGTCACCTTACTGCGAATTGATTTTTTGGGGATAAAATTGTATCCTGTGTTAATGAATATGCTCAAATCATTTCCACTGGCACAAAGGTGTGCCTGTATGTGCCAAGTGAAATATCCTGAGTGAGTATAAGCTGTTCAGAGCAAAATGATTCATCCTAAATTAGATAAAAACTGGTATAGATCAGTAGTAAATTTATTCTGCTGGATCGATGCAAAAATGCTTGGGTCATTGGATCTGGTCTGGCCTCCAGGCTCAGCCACATTGCCCTGCTCACTGCTTGGTTGGCTGTATGGGACAGAGCATTGAACATCTGGCTCACAGGATGCTGTGTATGAGGTAATGTTGACACTGACATTCTCTTTATTAGTTGCTCTGTCTTTGGCGCCCTTCTCAGTGGACCTGCTGAAGTGACTGACTCATTGGGAGGTCAGCTTTGAAAACTGAAATTATTATATTGATACTTCCCTCCTGGAGCTAACGTTCGAGTGATGAGGGAATGAAGGAAACAGGAATTATTTAGCGTACAAGAGTGATCTAGAAAGAAATAAGGTAATTTCTGCTGCTTGCCACTTCTCAGTTTGTGGTGGTGGAGAAAGATATTGTATCTGTCAATGAAGCTGTTATTAAACATGGTATAGTTTTGAGATTGTATCTATAAAAATATTTGTATGAACTCATGTAAGAAACAACTGGTTTGTTTCAATTGGTTTCATACCAGTTTTTCATTGGTATGAAAAATAACTGTTGGTTTGGTTTTTTTATTTTTAAAAACAGCATGTACTTAATTTCTGACAAATTATGATGCCATGGAGTGGCTACCTAGAACAGAGACTAGACAGAGCTAAAAGAATAAAGTAGGCATTTATTAAAGGCCTTCAATAGATACACCTTGGGCAGTGCTAAAGCCTCGCAGAGGCTACACCCAAGATGGACGATGGGCACGAGTTTCTCAGACGGATCTAAGTTTGGGCTGTTTGCATATCAGAGGTTAATTGTCCAATTACAGCTTCAGGTAATGAAGTCATATTTCTCAATTTCTCAGGTTTGCTCCCCTCCCCGCCCCCCCAATTCGCTTTTGTTTATACTTTTTGGGGCCTGAGGCAGATGGTGTGTCCTTGGTTCCCAGGCCCAGAAGGATTGTTTGGTATGACCCAAAACGTGAAGAGAGCCAACTAAGAGCCAACTAATATTCCATATGGAGTTTGGAGTTATACACTAATACAGTATAGAATCTGAAAAATATAAAAGCAAAGCCATTTTTCAATCAGTTAGAAAAACAAATGATGTCAAAATAAGAGATCCAGAAGCTGAGAATGTACCTATATATTAAAAGAAATGTGCTCAAAACATGTTGCAAAACGCACCACCTCATTGGAGAATACATCAGTTTTGCATTATTTCAGGGACAGATAATCGAATGTTTTATTTTGCATGTTAAACTATTAATTATCTGCAATTCCATAAGTTCCCACGTGCCCCAAGACATTATGTACCTTTCACACCATCTGTACCTATGCTGTATCAACACATCAGTGCTCACACTGCAACGTGCTCGAGGATTTATCCCTCACTTTCAGGGCTGACAATGAACACTCTCTCCTCTGGCAGGAAGAGGCCTTTTACATGGGGAGTTATTATACTGGTGTGAAAATTCAGTTGTAATGTTAAATATGCAGGAGAAACATGCAGTGCGGAATCACCATTCTCTGTTTTCTTGGTTTTCTAACTGATTGTTTTTGCTCTATATCTAACCTAGAGGGAAGAAAGTCTTGTAATCTTTTTGTCCATGGCAGCACCTCATTGCGCTCTGCTGTACTCTTCTCCTGACTCCTGGAAAAAGTAATCGTTCTGCAGCTTCTGATAATGGTGATCAATCAAATAATTTATTTTTCTGTCACTGCAGTTGAAGTGGTGCTTTTCACTTCATAAGGAAGGAAGGAAAAATCCCAAGCAAGATGATACCATGCTCTTTTTATATTCCTAAAAAGCTGTTTGCCTGTATTATTCATTTTGTTACATTATTTATTGTTCAGTCCAGTCTCTCATACAAGTTGAAACCACAAAAAAAAAGAAAAAGAAAAAAAGCCAATTTCACTTGCGGTTCTGGGAGGTACTTAAAACATGGCTGGACAGTCAGATCTCATTGGACCTGGTTTGAGGAGGGAGCTGGACTAGATGGCTCCCAGAAATCCCTTCCAGCCTGGGTTTCTCTGTTGTTCTCTGTGGCTTAGAATGAAACATTAGAGCTGCGAGCAGATGGGATAGAAGGTGCTTTAGGAAGGAGGAGGTGATGAGGGCAGGCGTTCTGGACCATAAGCTGTCATTTGGGGGATCTTAGGGGCTGGTGCTGAAAATTCACATGGCTGTAAGCCTTTTCAGGAAGCTTGTAGGCAGTAAATGCTGCTGGAAAAAATTAACCATCTTATCAGTGATCCAGTACAATGGGCTGTTTAGTGTAAAAATGCCTATTTCTTATACTTCTGTGCAAAAAGAATCTACAGTTATTTTTCCTTATAGTGGCTACTTCCTTCTGTGGTGAGCAGAAACTTCATGACAGCTTTAGCTGACATTTCTTTTCAAGGACTTTTAAATCCCCAGAGTTTCAAAATAATAGATCAGGCCAAGTGTATTACTATAATTCAGTAATTTGGAGTGAATAATGGAAGTGAAGTTTTTGTGTCTGAATATAGAAAGATATGCATAGTAGTATGGCAGTGTGTGCATGAGCTGTATGCATATTATGTGCATATATTTACATTTCTGGCATAATATGTTCTAATTGAAAAAAACAGTGCAACAGCACTCAATGGACTATTATGTGGAAGTAGACAGGATTTACTAACCAAAAATGTAATCGGTTTTTACATTACTTCAGCATTTTCAAGATGCAAGATGTGTAATAGTCACTTGAGATACTATGCATAAGTTATTTAAATGTATTCCACTTTCCAGGTTTCAAGGTCACAATGAGATATTAGATATTCCTTTTCTTTTGTTATCATGTAGGTAGTACGGACCACTTATAGAAGAAAACTTCTATTAGAACACATGAATATGTAACCAGGTGAGCTTAAGAAATAGTCATCTAAAATAATTACAAAGTAAAGCAGAGCCTGATGTGAACAAGCCTTTTTCCTTGTTTGCTTTTTTCAGGATGGTTAAAGGTGTTTTAAATGCGTTATTTGTGCTGTATCCCTATGACACAGTAATTATAAAATTAGCTTTGTAAACCTCATTTTTAAAAAGGGATGCATTTTAAAAAAGAATAATATTCAAGAGAAACCAAATGTCACCTTGACGAAGGCTGCTCAATGCAGCATATAGATGAAATGCTCATCTTATTCTCATTCTGACTAGCAACCTTTTTTTTTCTTTTTTTTTTCCCCTTGGAAAGGGGACAAAACTCACACTGTCTCATGACTGCAATGCTGAAAAGAGCAAAGTCACAAAACTCTGCAGGATCATTCATTTTCTTAGCTGTAGTTATGTTTATTGAGGTCATTTATTTCTGGGTAGGTTTATATTACACTTCAACAAACAAGTTTGATATAATCTCTTTTGAAAATCCAATCACCCTTGTAAATGAAGAAGTCTGCGCTTTCTGCTGTGCTAATATCTCTTCAAATTCGCTAATTTTGAACATTAGTAAAATCTTTCACAGTATGTGGTATTTTGAGACAGACATTAGAAATTAATAATGATGGTAGTGGCTGGAGACATACAGTTATATATTAATCGGGCAGCATTGCTTATGTACTAACAAGATATGACTGATGCACTGGGGTGTTTTACAGGAGGTGTGCAAAGTGTGTGCTTTGATTATTGATAATCAAAGATGTGTGTTTGAGTATTGGTTCCCAAGACGCTGCGGATGCTGATCACAGACTGTCAGAACATGCCCTAGAGGAGAGGATTGGCAGTGTGGTGTTTAGAGGGAAAGTAACTGAAGATCAACCGCTCTGGGCAGTGCTGGTTACAGACGGGGCAAAGGAAGGCTGCAAACTTTCATCTCCTTGTTAATTGTAATGGCTCTATTGAATAATATGCTGCACCCTCCCCATCCAAGAACCATGAAAATACGTGTTTCTCCGTCAGAAATGCTTGTTTATATTCTTAGCCGTAGAGAACTACAGCTTACTGTATACGCACAGTCTGGGCTTTAATTTTAGGACAGCTAGATGGTGCTACTTGAATAACTACTATAGAATTATTTTTAAATTTTAGTATCATAATGTTAAGTCAAAGATCAAGATTCAGATATATCTGAGAGGGAATGCAAATTTGCTGCATGTCCCAGGAGACTTACAATGCAGGTAAAAGAGTACATCTTTGCTGCACTTGACCTGCTGCTTTCTTCTGGTGAAGTTGATAAAAACCACAGCTGTAATATTAATATGAATTAAATGAAAACTAGTAAGAGTTTTTCCGTAGTACTCTGTAGCGTACTCACTCATATGAAAGTGGTGATGGCAGAGATATGGAGAGAAGTGTCAGGTAAAGTGAGGCAGAATGGGAGACAGTGAGCAACAGCAAAGCTGCTGAACTATTTTCTTAAGAATCACAGCAAATGAGGGTTATATGTGGGATATCACAGCAGGCAGTGAAATAGCTCTTGGAGGGGTTCCTCCAAAGTGGGAGCGAGATTTGGAGAAGTTAGAGAGGTACTTGCTGAACAGTGTAACTAGTGGGTCAAAGTGCTGCTATGAGGGCAGATGGGAAGGGAGGGTTTATTTTTCAGCAGTAAATGAATAATTATAACTGGAATGAATGTGAATCATGAAGGACTGTGCAACTGAAGTCAGGTAGCTTGTGTGTTGGGGGGCAGCTCTGAATGGCTGCCACGTAGTTGGAGTTGCAGACTAGGAAAATAAAAATTAGTGAGAACATACATAAGCAACAAAGACACCACAAAACCTGAATTGTGTCAGAAAATTTAGTGTAAAACTGAGATTTCACTTTTTGTTTTGAGAATGATGAATTTAAATTATTGTTTCAGTTGAAGGAACAACAAATGCTTTATCTGTGCACTTTATTAAAAAGTGTTCTGCAGCTTCCTGAAGTTAATAGCAACTTCATTTTGTGCAGAAGATTTTGAAGCATAAATATAAGAGGCAGTGCCATTGAAGGCAGGGAAGATGATGTCCTAGGCTTTGAGGTTATATCAAAAGCAGGCACAACAGATAGGGAGCTGCCTTGTGAAATAGAAAAATGATATTTCAAGCTGCATTGTCAGGACTGGAATGTTTTCAAGGAACTGGGTTTTGTTTATGTGCAAGAGTTTGCTTTCATATGCACTTCTCATAGTTTCTCATGTCAAGCCATGCCTCAGCCATCTTAGTGTTTATTATTTCTCCTCCAAAGGCAGATGGGTGATAGATAAAAAAAATATCTTGTCATTAGCATTGGCATCCCCTGGAGAATACCTGGTAGTGAATTCTTTCTCTTTTTGAGAAATGGAAAATATGTGAAAATGGCAGCCTTTTCCTCTTCTTTCATTATAGCATTCCTATCTACAGGGCATGGAATTTATGTCTGTAACATTTGTGCTTACTGCTTAGCTGTTAAAAGTGCTGGGTAAGACTTACACAATTATATACCATAGCTTGCTTTAAATTGCTGTGATTTATGGAAGACATTACTCAGTTATCATACAAGGTTGTTGTAGTAATAGTCAAGCAGATCTTTTTAAAAATATATTTTTGGCATTAGAATACTGATATTTTACAAATTCTCAGTGATGTAAATAAATCTAAGGCTTCCTTTTGTGTGTATGAATATATTATGTTCAGGCATACAAGTATATATGTCAAATATTCACTAACATATTTGTAAAATAATAGATAGAGACTAATACATTTAAAGCAGAGCAACAGCTGGGCAGAATGTTTGGGTGTTGTAAACTGTCACACCTTCAATGGATTTGACTGAATTTCTACCGTCTGGATCATATAGAACTAATTGAGTCTCCTTGCATAGGCAAGTATTAACATGTAAGTATTTCAGATGGTAATTTGAGGATTGCTAATGCATTGCTGGGAGCTCCCTTGACTTTCAAAGGTGCTTGCATAGATATGAAGGAGAAGAGAGAGTTTTTCACACTTATCTTTTTACCATGTTTCTGCTGAAATATAAAATATCAAGAAACATTCTGTTTTCATTAAAGGTTGTCCTGTTAATTAGATGGTATATTCTAACTCTCTTGGCTTAAAGAAACCAAACCCCGTGATTTGAAAAGAGTTAGCAGTTTCTGGCTTTTGCACTGATCGGTGGTGTTGATTCTTTGAATTCAGCTTGTTGGGAATTATTTCTACAGTAGGTATGTTTCCACCACACATTTTGATAATTAGGAGTTTAACACTTTTACTTCACATGTTAGAATTACAAAGAGAGCAATAGAGATGTAAAATAAGTCGGTGTTGACTGTATTAAAATTAAATATGAAAAACATGACATTTACTGGGTTCTAATTTAAATGTCAAAACAAGGGGATGAAAAAGAGGGCAAAAGCCTGTGGCATCCTTGAAATAATCATCCTGAGATGCATAGATGGCAATGTAGTATTGTTTCATGAGTTTCTCTTTCAATAGAAATAAAAATCTCCAAGCAACATTCTTCTTATTAATTCTGTTTTAAAATGTGAAACTTTTTTAATTGGTGGCACTTCCAAGAATAGACTATAAAGCAAACTTTCACTTTAAAATAATAGTTGTTGCCCACTGTAGAAGACTTGTCACTTGTGAGTGGGAAGGCTCACTCCACCTTGTGCTGTGTGGCTCTAAGAAGTCTACAGTGTAGACTCAGGTGTGGGACAGGTGTGATATTAATTTTGTGGTATTGAAAGTTAATTCTGGGAGTCAAAGGTAGAGAAATATTCTCCTTTTTCCTGCACCCCTCCAGCCACAATCTGTCCAGCATTAGAGAGCTTTTAACATGTGACTTTTTTATATACCCAGCTCTTGGGTTGTATATTGTTGTAGCATCTCTTTTTCCTTCACATCTCTATTTATTGAGGACCTGAACATGTCAATGTAATCCATGTCCAGAAACCTCTGTAAGAGTTCAGACATCTGAGGGGTCTGGCAGTAGCAGCTTGTTATTAATTCTCTTTGGGAAGTTCTGGAAGTCTGGGCTTGCAGAGCTGGGAAACTGCAAGGATGCAGCACAGTAGTAACAAAAACCTATTACAAAAAATAAGAGGGGAATCAACTAATACCTTGAAGTGCTTAGAAAAGCTGATTTGTTAGGAAGATTTTTTTTGCCTTTGCTTGATGAGAGGCAATGCAGTTTCGGTGTAGTACAGCACTGCATTGCAGAAATGTTACAGTGGAAAACTTGGAGCTCTGGGGATGGGCTTGTGGTGGGATAGGCCAGGTGGGAAGAACTCAGATTTGGGTGCTTGAAGACTGAGACTGCTCAGGAGCTCTGTGGCATGTATGTTCAGACTTCTTTTCTTTCTTTCTGAATGTTTTGCTTTTATGATTTTATGTTGACTTAAACCTAAGTACATGGAAGTTAGACTGAACGTAGAAATGTCTAAGAATTATGGGGATTCTCCTTGAATCACTCACAGTTTTTTTTTTTTTTTTGCATAGCTTGAAAGTTGTCTTTAATGTCTCTTCTTTCATTATGCAGGTGAGATGTGATCATTATCTTATTCAAAACACTCAACTATTTTGTAATATTTGTGTTGATCTGCACATTTGACATGACACTGTGTAACCATGTAACTGTTGTCACAAGGACAGTGTATCAAAATATTAATGGCAGATTAATTGATGGCCATGATGCTGAGCACCCAAGGGGCAGTCCTCAGCCACGCTTCCTCCTTGAGGTCCAGACAGTTTTTACTCTTGATTTCCATGGCTCTTTCCCTGTCAGAGTCTCCAGAGGAGCAGTGCAGCAAGTTTCTTTTTCTCACTTTAAGTATCTTATTTTTCTGGGGTGATTAACTAAAATGTTTCCTGTGCTGGATTCAAAGAAGATGTACTTGAATGTCATGGACACTATTTAACACTTCCGAATTGAAGGAAAAATTGGTGTGAAAAGTAATAGTTTCCAAGTATTGGAAAAGAGCAAGTGGCTGTTTTGATAGATGTTCCTGCTTGCCAAAAGGAAAGATGTTCAACCTGAGAATTAATACTTCACACTACGGTATAAGAAATAGTGTGTTTACGTAAAGCTATTTATTTTAAGGTTACCTTGTGTTTGGCATCTTTTCAGATATATTAATGAAAGTGCATCTGATCGAAGAAAAAGGGCACACTGACTAATAAAATGATTGCTTCTCATTTATATTTTGATTAATGACTGCTTCAAAATGTGATTTTTAGTATTTGGTGTCGAGTTAGAAGAAGGTTTCTGATGAGGAAAATCTTATGACCTGAACCTCTATGGGTGTGTGAAGGGAAGGAAACCTGAACATGGGGAGAGCAGTTCGAGGTGAAAGGAAAAGACAACAAGTGGCTATAAATTGTCTGGGAATCATCTGGTTTGGAGGATAAGGATTAATGAGAGGAGAAAGGTTAAGCAGCATCCCTCAGTAATTTGTCTCATTATCGCAGATGATACTGAGGGATAATACTAAAACTTTAGAGAAGTCATATAAGCCTTATATTTATTATTTTAAATGGTTTTTTTTTTTTTCAATGTCTCATTTGTAAGATGGCACGACTGGGTTCTTTCTAGCACAAAATTAGTTGTTTTCATTTGCTGCCGAGTGAAAGCTCACCTCGCTGTAAACCTCTCAAACACTGCACTGATACCAGTTCAGCAACAGTTGGCTCAGGTTTCTATGCAGAACTGACACTTATTTTAACCTGTTTAGCTTGACATTGTGGATAGAAACATGTTGAATGTTGCCTCTTCTTAGTCAGGGCCGACAAGATCTAGAAAATCTATTGTTTCTTACCGTATAAAACACAATTCTTCACTACCTGTGATGTGAACATACAATCTAGAAATTCAGTTTTCTTTTCTAGAATAAATAGTCTGCAAATCCTTAAGCTATGTCCTATAGTGTTGAATTAAGCTTTCACTGACATTTAAGTATAATCATTTTCTCTTCTTCCCAGTACATAATTTAGTAAAATGGAAATAAAGGGGCTTGCTGGAAAGGGATATCACTAAGCTCTTTTAAACTTAACTGTTCAGCTGCTCAGAGATATCAAACATACTACATGAGCAGCTTCTTCAGTGTATCACAGGGCAGTACAAAAGTTCTTTGCCACTCTATAATAAAGCTCTGTATTTAGATGAAATGCAGAATATTTTTTATTGAAATTTCTCTGAAGTAATTGTGCTTTAATGGTAGGGTGTTGCTTCATGTTATTTTTCCATGAGTTTATTTACTAGGATCATAAAATCACTTCCCTCATTTTAATGAGCACTACAGCTGAGAAACTGAAACTCAGTTTGCTATGAAATATTAGTTCAAATTCTGCAAAGAAATGGTAGGGTATGTTTTAGAACAGGCCTAGTGATTTATTTATTTTAATACTAATAGTCTTATTCAATAAATATTTGTGTATCACTAGGAAAAAAAGAAGAAATTGAAATCGCCTTGATAATCATAACAAATCAGGGCAAGAAAACAATAATAATCCAAAGGAAATTCTCATTAAGGAAAGTCTCATGGAGAAGTTTTCTCACAAGAGCAAATATAGCAGCAGGGATAGTGCTTCTGAACTGCTGTTTGGATATTGTAGAACCGAGCAGAATCAAGCAAATAAAGCTCTTCACAGCTGAATAACTACTGGAACATCAACTTGTGCAGCTGCCTCTCTGAACTCTAGCAAGTGTTTATTAAAGTTTCTGACTCTGGTGTGTGATCAAACGCGTTCTTGGTATCAGTGAGAGGTGGTGGTAGGTGCCCTAAAGGCTACAAAAGCCAGGTGTTCTCAGAGACACTGTGCTTGACTATTTTAGGTGGATGTGACTTTCTTTACAATTCCTAATGTCAGTTTATCTCAAAAGCTTAAAAAGTTATTTCAGTCAAATCTTCCAAAGGCAAAAGGAAAAATACTTTGATACAAGTAATATAAAACTTTGTTTTGAATATCAAAATTTTATTGTCACAGGAAGCAACTTATTTTTCAAATAAAAAAAATATCAAGAAATGCCAACTGGACTTGTAAAAATGGGCTTTAAAATTGTATGGCTGAAAGGAATTATTCATATGCTGTAAGAGGACAACTCTCTCTTTGGTTTGCTGAAGATTTATCTGGAGGTGGTGCTGATCCGTGATGCCACCGATCTCCTACAGCATTTGTCCTCAGCTTGTCAGAATGGTTTTGTTAATTTGCCAAAGCAAAAACCCCACAGTGTCAGCTGGAAACCTGTTCTTCTCACTCGAGGTACCTGAGTTTGCCTTGGGGAAAAGGAAATGGAAAGAGAATGAGAGCTCTTAGTTACAAGTGGAGTCCCAGTCTAATGGCCAATGTTTGCGAAATGCTCTTTCTTGTCCTCTAAATTAGCAATTATAGAGTCAGCACTGCAGAGAGTTTCTGGGCAGCTTTCATTTTCCTCATGTCTGGGTCATATACAGTGTATGCTTCCTATGAGCCCTAAATTCCTTAAACCAGTTCTTTCAGTAAATCAAAGAATCAAGGAGGCAATAAAATCCACTCTCTGCAGCTTCTCTATCAGTAGATATTTCATGATTAATGTCAGGAAAATTTTGTATTTTACCACAGAGGTTCTCTCATCCTCTGCTTTTCAAAACTTAACACTTCTTTTCCAGCCCTCAGCTGCATAAGTAGCTGTCAATAGCACTCAAATCTAATAGCAAATCAGCTGATATTTTGTAGTTAACAATTTTTAACAATTTTAAACAATTTTTACAATCTTTAAAATACATTTTAATTAGGTCCTAAAAGATGCGCAGGGTTGTTATTGTCACACTTTTCTAATATCCTCCCACTCCAAACAAAAAAAAAATCTCCAACCACACCCTTCCTGTCTGGGTAATCTCCATGGGGATCAGTATTTTGAGAGAAACTTTCTTGGAGTATCTATCATAGAGTGTTATGCCCACAGATGCTGGGTTGGGTTGTCGCTGTAGGGATGTATCCATGTCAGACTTTGATTTTAGCCATTGTAATAGGTCTTCTCTTTTCATTTTCTCTTCCTGGTGACTTCCTGTAACCATGCTCTTCTTGCTTTCTCTGACTTCTGTTGGGCTTCATTATATTTGGGACTGGAATTCCTTTTACATATGTTTTTAAAGCATTTCCAGCCTCAAAAACACAGAAGTAAATAAAAAGAGTTTTGGGGTTTTCTTTTTCTGTCAAGGTGTATTAAGGTTCCTCCATCTTCACATCAGCAGCTATAATGTGAATAGGCTATTTTAATCTAAAATTGTATCAGAAGCCACTCCAGCTGTGGTGCCCCTAGATCGCTTTCAGGTTTTTCAAGAGATAGATCTGGGAGCTCCTGTAAGACTTTTAGTCAATAATGGGAGCTCTGTGCACAAAGTAATGATTCTCTTGATGTTCCTGTCCTCTCTCTGTCACCCTGTGCTGCCTCAAGCAGGGCTTAGTTGCTGTCTCTCCAGTCATCTCTGGATTAAATTTTGATGCAGGAGAAAGGGAGTAGGGCTGCAGAAATCCCAGGAATCTGACAAAGTGCAAACTATTTACAAAAACGACTTACAAAGTGTGCAAGGAAGTGCAGAAAGGAATACTTAATCTGCCAATAAATATTTCAATGGCAAATCTTTCAGCCCTCTCTTGAGCTTTCACTTAATCTTTGTATCCTTGTGCTTATGATTCCTCCCTGCCTTCTATTCTATATGTCTTCTGAGGCTGGAGCCTATTTATGGGGACTGTTTCCAGTTTTTGAAGAGCAAATACAGTACTATGTTCTCTCTCTTTCTGAAGAACTCCAGAAGATGAAGGCTTGTGCCCACACAGGAAAGGAATGCTGAATCATATTCCTGTTAGACACATCTTCATGAGCATTCATGAAACTGTTCATTTAATCCAGAGCCTGGAGCAATGAGAGTTTATGAATGAAACTCCCAGGACCAGGATCTTCCCTGCCATATGTCACTGCTTTCCTGAAGAGAGGTGGAGATTGATACATGAAAAGCTGGTTTTAAAACAAACTAATTCTTGGTGTGTTGTGGGTTTGGCCCAGAAATAGTGTAGGCAGGCTAAGTAAGCAACTATTTTTCCTGTTTAGGCAGGGCCTTTAAATAAGTCTATATAAAATATGTATACACACAGATATACAGATATATGGGGGTACATATGTGTATGCTATCAATAACTATCTTAACTGTAACAGGAAATTTATCTAGAAATTAGATTGATAGGAATTTCTGAACTAAAGAAAAGTTTTAAATAGCATAACTATAGTCAAGGGTTATCCATTTTGTTACCTCTCCATATTTTTCTATTCATGGTTTACAAATTTTATTTTTTTTATCTCTAAAAAGCCTTTTAGATTGCTAAAAATAGTTGATAGTCATGGTAACTTTTGATATGTTACTACTTATATGATCTGAGTGGATTTATTTTCTGATTTTACAAATGACAACCATTAAACCATGCTGAGCGCTCCCGATTAGAAGTAACCTATCAGAACCTACAAATGAGAACATCTTTCAGGTATTTCTAAGGAATTTTGTATTTAACATAATTTTTATATTAGAACACAGAAATTCAATAAGTAGTATTACTTATTTGGGTCCATTATCATGAAGAGACTTTGTATGAGATGCATGTATTCACACACACCCTGCCCTTTCATATTGTAAGTCATATGGAGGAAGAAATTGAAAAAATAAAAAGAATAGATCCAAAAGCAATGGTGTCCAAATCTCCTATTTTCTGTTTCGGTATGCTGTTCCTTATCTCTTGTCATGTGAATTCCTGGATTTCATCTTGGTAAGTGGAACAGCTTCTCCCACTTCTAATCCAGCTCTAAATCTAAATCAGTACTTCTGGAAGAGTTTTATAGCAATAGTGAACTATAATGAAATTTAGTGGTATTGTGCTATTGAATTGAGTCCTTGAAACCTGAGGAAAATTGTGCTGGACCCAGTTAGGTTTTGAATAAAATGATTTTCAGGTGTTTCTGACTAGCACATAATCAAGCCATGATTTGACTGTCTAATCGACCAGGTATTGCTGCAGCATGAAAGGAAGTTTATGTTGCATTTTCAGTTCATGGGGTAACACAGGTATATTTGGTTTTGTTTGGATTTATCTCCTTCCTTATTAGCAGTTTGAGGATAGTTCTCAAGTATTCGCATTTTTTCTCCTAGGCAAGCAGTGACTTGCAACAGAGCTGTATTTGAATTAGCTTTTTCTAGCTCTGAGAGATGGAGAATAACTTGAAAATGGATTGTGTTGAGACATTTGTCTTGCATACTATTGCTGTTACAGTAATGGACAGCCAAGCTTCAATTTATGCACTAACAGCAGCTCTTCTGACAATAAACACACACAAGGCTAAAACACAGGCATGACAAGAATGGAAATGGCTGAGCAGAAAGCACCACAATCGATGATGGATCTGTGAGGCTGGTAGGGGCTGTGTTCTGGGTTTGTGCTGGAAACAGTGTTCGTAAGGCAGGGATGTTGCTGAGCAGGGCTCACACGGAGTCAGGGCCTTTTCTGCTCCTCACCCCACCCCACCTGCTGGCCTGGGGATGCACAAGTGGGAAGGGGATGCAGTAGGGGCAGTTGGGAAAGCTGAGCCCAAGTGACCACAGGGAGGCTCCAGACTGTGTGGAATGTCAGCATATAAACTAGGAGGGAGAAGGAGGAAGGGAGGGGCGTTCCGTTTGATGGCATTTGTCTTCACAAGTCACTGTTACATGTGATGGAGCCCTGATGTCCTGGGGATGCTGAACACCTTCCTACCCATGGGAAGTGGTGAATGGATGTTTGGCTTGGCCTTTGTGTGTGCAGCTTTTGCTTTACCTGTAGAACTGCCTTTATCTCAATCCATAAGTTTTCCCACTTTTGCTCTTCTGATTCTTTCTCCTGATCCAATGGAGGGGACAGTGAGTGAGTGGCTGTGCACAGTTGCTGGCTGGAGTTAAACCATGATACAGGTGAGGTGAAAATTAATGTATTTGGGAGATATGTCTGGATTCTGAGGCTATTTCCATGACAGCTGCATTATGCAGAGCAAATATAGGGATAGGGTTTAAGGGAATAAATTAATTTTGAAGTGTAAATTCAGAGTAATTTCAGTAAACTTCCAGAGATTCAGAAAAATGTGAAAACTAACCTAATCAATCCTGAATTCTGTGTATTTGGTTTATTTAAAAACAAGTAAAGATAGCTTTGTCTTTCAAAATCTGTCAGCTCAGAAAGCCTACAGAGAAGACTCTCCAAAAAGAGAAGTTTTAAAAGCAAGCTTGTGCTGTGCAAGGTCATGTTTAATTCCTGGTTGACTTCGAAGACACTGAATGTCAAACTGCACTGAGAAAGCCTCCATATGTAATTAGAGGCTCAGATTGGCTGGAAGGACTCACTGATGTCTTTTATTGCCAAAGAGATTAATTTAATTACTGTCCATATGCCCTCTTGGGCCTGACTGAAGCGCTGTGTTACTGGAATAAATCTGATTAGAGAAGTGTTTCTACAAAACCATCATCTTCACCTTCCTCAACCACTCTTGGATGGGGCCTTTTTCTCCATCTCCTGCTTTTCATTTTCACAGTTATATACCACAAAGAGTATTTAATAGTTTTGTTGTGAATTTTGGTTTTTTTGAGGCAGTAATGACACAATAAATCAAAACTTACTTTTAATGATTCATTTTGTATCACATTGAGCTTTTTCAAAGCTTTTTTTGTTTTAGCTATTAAAAATTTCTCATGTAACTTAAGTCTCATAAAATATTTCTGCCTGCCTGTATTGACTGATAGAGATTTTCAGCCAACATTTAGATGTGTCCCTTGTCATACTGTTGACTACGTTGTTATTCCTATTATACAGGTAGGGAATTGAGGCTCAGGAAATCTCCACAATTTGTGTGAGGTCACAGAAGAGACTGAAGTGAGGGCTCTGACAGATGATCACAAACCTGTCCATCTTGTGTCTCCAAGAATCATTGCACGCTCTGTGGAAGCAGTACCTTGCTTAGGTTGTAATTTTTATTTGTTAATCCCCTGTTCAGGTTCCTTCATTGTTCAAGGTCGAGTGTAGCAGCTTTCACTGAGAAGTCTGGTAATACTGTGGGGATGGTTAGAGAGCACACGAAGTGGTCAAAGGTGAGAGATACTGTGGCTCCAGAACCAGCCCTTCCAAGCATGTGTGTAACTTGAAAAAGGTTAAAACTGGAAACGAATTATAGCTGTTAGTGTTTATCTGTTGATCATTTATCTTAATATTTAGGTTTATACTTTTGCACTGGAATATAAACTGCAGAGCTGTCCCTCCCCCAGAAAGCTCGAGTCTTATAACATCTTTATTTTACAAGCAAGGAGTTACCTAAGAGCAGAAGTTATGTGAGACTATAGTGAAGTTCAAATGTCCAATTCCATTCAATCTGGATGTTTTATCTTTACTCTTGTTCCTTGCAGATACTAATAATTGATCTCATGTTATTAATTTAATTTGAATAATTTAATTTTTACTTACTTTTTAATTCATCTATTTTAAAAAGAAATGTAAACAAAATTTAGTAATCAAAAATCCTCTTTTTATGCTTTGTAGAGCATAACATTTCAAACTCTCTTTGGGAATCTTGTGAACAGATCTTTCAAACACTATTAGCTGTGCAGAAAATAGAAGTTTTGGCAGGCAGAGAACATAAAAAAAAGCTGTAACCGATCCAGTGGCATTTTCAAAGTGATCTTTGATGAAGAGGTTAATAGAATTTATGAACTGTACTGCTTTAAATTCTTGTAACAATTCCCATCATAATTACAACAAATGTATCACAAAAGGTTCAGGGATTAATTTAGTTTGTGTGAGTATCCAAAAGTTTACAAGCTTATTCAGGGCATACACAGGTTTTGAAATGGCAGACTTGGACTTCAAATCTTAGAAATGTTTCTCTTGAGGATTCTGGCACTTCTGGTTTGGGGCAATATTTCTGTCATACCACAACTGTACCCCTCCTGCTCCCGCCTGGGGTACAAAGAAAGGTATGTTTAGATAAAAAAAAGTAAAACAAAACAGAAAACCGAAACCCAGCAAAATAAAAACAATTGAAATGCTGGGAAAAAAAAAATCTTCAGAATATCATGCATAAACAGCTGTCCTTTGCCCTCATGGGTAATACAGCATTTGTGCATAGATAGCTATAAAGTATACTGCAGCTGAATTCTGCAGCTTTCCATGTCCAGTGTTTAACGCTGGAGTGGTTGATATTCTTGTGTGATTTATCTCCCATGCAGCCCTAGTTCCAGGGGGATGTAAGATGTAGTTCCAGGCAAATCATTTATAGTCTGGCTTCCTAATGGAAGTGTGCAAAAGCTTGTCATGCAGGAGTCCTCCTGCCTCCTCTGAAGCACTTCATAAAATGCAAACAGATGAAGTAGGCACTGAGAACTGATTAGCTCTGCTGTGCTTCGGGGAAGGAGGGGAAGATTGCTTACTGATGTGGAAAAAGTTAACTTTTATTCAGAGAAGATCCCAGGTATTGATCAGTGGCTTGTTATACTGTGAGAGGAGTGGTTTGAACTGGGAGCAGCAGGTCAGGACAGTCAGCCAGGGCTCTAATAAATAGCTTTCATAAATGGTGCTAGAAAAAATTACTTTGAGTCTCTATAAATTATTCCTTTCACGTCCAGACTACCAGGAAATTATGCGTTTACATTCTCACATGTTTTAAAGGCATCAAAAGCTAATGGTATCAAAAAATGAAGAATTACAATTTGTGCTTTTCTTGGCCATGATGTGTGCCCTTGTTAAGAAAAAGCAGATTGTGTTTCTGTGCTTTTTCTGTTGTTACGGAATATCAGATCACAGAATAGCTTGGGTTGGAAGGGACTTTAAAGGTCATCTAATTCCACCCTCTGCCATTGGCAGGGACACCTTCCACTAGACCAGGTTTCTCCAAGCCCCATCCAACCTGGCCTTGAACACTTCCAGGGAGTGTTTTCTCCATAAGCTACTTGCAGCATGGACACTTCAGTGCTCAGAACGTTAATTATCTCTATAAGGAGATACATCAGAAATGCAGTACATTGACAACTTCAGTGTATTGATCATATTTTGGGATGTTGTACTTCAAAAAGGGGTAGTTGTTTTTGTTGTGGATATTACAAGATGTTCAAATGTGAGAGTAATTTCATTTGAGGACGTTGGAAGAAAACGGTGCCTATGGGAAAAAGGGAGAAGGATGCTGCTCAGAAGATGGCTCAAAGATGGTGTGAGAGCTCGGGGAAGGGACATGCAGAATAAAGGTAAAATACCTCTCTCTTCTGAAGCTTTAAGGTGAACTGCAAATTTTGGAGTCTGTGTAGAATTTAGCTGGAAATGAACACCAAAGGAGCAAACCTTTATTTTTTAGTTTTCAGTGCAGACTACTAAAGAATGATCACCCATCTCCGAAGTGAATATCTCTCCTGCAACAATCGTTTTCTCTAACATTTATATCTTGCTCAAGGCTAATCAGGGGAGGCTTATAAATTGTTGAAATCACTTTATAGCACATTTAGAGCTCATTTCACAGCAGTTTAAGGAGTTGCAATGAAGCTAATAGCCTTCTGCATTTCTTAACTGTTTGTGATTTAAAAAATGATATAACGTTTATAGCACTTCAGAGTTATTGCCAAAAGTAACATGGTAAATCTATTCATTGTATAATCAGTACATGATAAAAATCCCAGTGCTGTGAAGGCCTATTTTCAAGTATCTTTCATCATGCTGTCCAATGTTTCATACATTTGGCAGGATGATTGTTGCAAAATAAAGCACATGAGAAATACGACAGACCAGAATGTTTGTCAGGCCTAAAATCTTGATCAGGGAGAAAGGACTTTACAGGTTTGTGACCATAGCCCTTCTTTTTTGTGAAGCTGATAAATTGGAAGAGGTTATAGATGATTCTGTCTTGCAGGAGCAATTAACCTGAAGAGACTGCTCCTTCCTCTGTAGCCGTGTTTAATATAACTTGCTATAGCTTCCTGTATTGAACTATCAGAACCAGTTAGAAATGAGAAGTGCTGGACACTACAGTAATCAATTCACTTATAAAACAGTCACAAGGTGGGAGGAGATGGAAATCTACTTGGCTTAGTTCTTTCTTCATGTAATTTACTTTCAAATTCTCATTGGTAAAACTGAGAGGAAGATCTCATTTACTGGTGTAAAACGTTTTTATTAAAGAAGCAGGAGTTGAATGCGTGATATTATTTATGTACTATCAGATATTAACCATTTATCCAATTGTCAAGGACATGATCGCTGAGTATCATGACTTCAGTAGCAGGAATGTTAGTGAACCAATCCTCTCATCTTTTTGTATCGTGCAGGACCAAGTCCAGGAACCTGTAGGTTCAGTGATGCTACAGAAATCCCTTTGGCCTTTTATGGTTTGGGCTAATCAGTTTTAACCTTGATTGACCTATCAGTGCTTAAAAGCCATTGCTAATTCAGATTTACTGAGAACTGGCTGGTTGCCACAACTTCCCAATTCAAGACCTCAGATCCTGAGGTTCTTGATAACAAAATTGTGTCCCTGACATTTTCTTTCATTGCCAAGTCAGTCACTGCAGTTACATATTTTAGTAACCACAAGGTGCCGTGGAGATACAAAGGATATAAACAGGGAGACCCTTTTAATAAGATCCAAAAGCATAATGCCAACCAGACTGTCTGCTGTGCCTCTTCAGTCACCTTGAAAATTTAAGAGCTGCTAATTTCTGGATTGTGATTGTTGTTGCTTCACTTTTTCCTGTCATGTGTTTGTGTATGCTGCCTTTGTCTTGGGGACAGGAATTAGCAGTTGTTTGTGAAATATTTTTAATTCTGCATTACAATATTTTAGGCTGATATCTATCAAAGGCTGTGAATTTTCTTCATTTTCAGTGCTGCTTATGTAGTGATCCTCGAGAACTACTTTGGACCTACACAGTAGGAACCTTTAGCATATCAAGGATATAAATCAAAACTGGTAGTTACTGGCCACTGAGTCAAGGTATTTAACATAAATATTGGCCCGATAATCTTGTGTGTAAGCCTAGACTTACTTATATCTGTACCTGCATTTCTTAGTTTTAGCATTTGAATTGATGTGAGAACTGGGATTTGTTTATGGCCCAAATGATTTTTTTTTTTAATAATCTGAAATGGCAATGGGCCTAATAGGTAGTGCTATGTTTTATTGAATAAATAGACTGAATAATATTGGGATAGTAAATACTACAGTTCTCCATGTCTGCAGTTTTCCCATTCTGCTATAGAGCCTATGAAGTTTTCTAATTAGATGCATGGCATAAACTATGCATGGGAATGGTACATCCTAAGAAAACCATTGAGATTGAGAGTATTCAAAACACCTTTTTTCTTCATCAGAGTTAGTTCCCATTTCAGTGGGTCCACTGTAGTTACTCATATCAA
The DNA here is from genome assembly GCA_013397755.1 of Cnemophilus loriae. Lineage (NCBI taxonomy): Eukaryota > Metazoa > Chordata > Aves > Passeriformes > Corvidae > Cnemophilus > Cnemophilus loriae. Next base: position 2,944,616 of record VZTF01001321.1, read on the forward strand.
ACTGTTACTAATATGCATGAATTATTCCACGTACGAGCAGACATCTGTTAATTCACTGCTTGCAGTTTATTAGACTAATATGTGTAAACTGCTTTGAGCAATAAATTACAAGATTAGGGCTTTTAATGTTTAGGGATATCATTAGGCATTGTATGCTGGAGGTAGATTTGACAAATGCTCTTTGCTAATGGAGTATATTTAAAGGGAAATCTGCATGAATTAATTTTAATTACTGTCATATTAAAGGGTATAAAACCAACTAATGTCAAAGGTGTACCAGTGCTGTTGATTCAGAGCGTTATCACGTATGTATAATTAGAGAACCCTGTTTGCATAAATATTTCTTCAAATAAACACACACACAGACTTTCCTTTGAAATTCCAACCATGTCATGGCCTCAATTTTTCAGACATACCTTTTGAGCTAAAGTTCATTACAGAAGTATTTAAACATTAAGAAGAAGCAACCAGTAGTGATCACTGAAGCTGCCAGATAATAAATAGAGTAAGAACTCACAGGCTGAAGATCTGACAAATCCAGGTGTTAGCTGTGTTTGGGAAAGGAAAATGTTTTGTCTGGCTTTTTGTTTTTAAAGAGTTAAGTTTTAACATGGCACAAGCAGCTGTGTCTCAGGATCTGTCTGCCAGGTATGATACTGTTCTTGATTTTGTTTTCTAATTTATTCCCAAGGTTGCTGTGTTCAGTAAGATGAAGAGAAATGAATGGTTGAGCTTCAGACAGCCCTTCTTGTGGTATTCCACGAACCCTGTTAGCTGCTAACTTTGCAAATATGGGATGAAAGTAGTGGCAGTGGAATCGTACAAGTTAGTTTGGATTTGGTGCAGCCCAAAGAAGTTCTGATGAGCTATTACATAACGAACAGAACAATTTACTGGCAACAACTTGTCTTTTCAAAGGACCAGCAGGAAGGAAAATTGTGATTCATGCAACTCTTTAATAGACTGCTATCCATAATGGGAACTCTGATCTCTACCTTGGGAAGCTGAATACAGGAGCAATTTCTTTTACCAGCAAATACAGTTTGCTGTACAAATAAGTGGTTTTATTCATTGTATTTGTTAACTTCCTCTTTCAAAAGTTTCTGCTAAGGAACCTTGGTTAAGCTGTGTGCTGTAGTTAGTTTCTCTCTCTGGAGTTAGAGAAAAGAAAGGGGGAAAAAGGGGTTCCCTTTATCTTACAGAACAGCAGGCTATCCAAGGGCTTAATGATCCAGCAGAACACAGAGGTTGGTAAGGGGCATGGCAGCCAGTGGCTCTGGAGGAATTTGTGAGTCACAACTCAGCCAAAGCACACTGAAGCAGAAACTCCTCACACATGTAAGTGCTGCTGTACTCGCTGCCTCTCTCCTTTGTGGGCCGGGACTGCTCCTGCCCCATTGCTGCTGCTCTGGCAGGGTCTGCAATAGGTGGCAGCACAGAACTGACTTTTTTTCTTCCGTCATTTTGTTTTGTTCAAGTTTTTGATTTGCCACCCTCTGTGTTTTGAAGGTGCCCTGACGCTGTGGGGAATGTAGAATGGCATTGTGTCTGTGCTTATGATTTGCAATGTATGAATGATGAGCTATATGGAGATGTCTTAAAAGGGATTTTAGCCTTCCT